>WEIT01029159.1:4767-28693 GCA_013389985.1 Dryoscopus gambensis
GGGAAATATTTCAGTTTTTTGCCGCAGCCTAGTCTGCTGCAAGGCCGGGGTCTCAATGTCCACAATAAGTTCTTGCATCTCTTTGCCATATGGAAGAAAACTGGCACTGGAGAGAATCTGGTCTGTGTGATTGGTTCAAGATTTTTAGGGCTTTTTGTAGAGCCTTTTTCTACTGGGCAGACACTCTGCATATAATTCCTGTTCAAGATAGCCAGTATCTTACTGAGAAAGAGTAGGAGGATGAAAAATTGATGGTTAAAAACTAAGAGTATGGGCATTTTGAGGGTGATGCATCAGCTAGACTGTTCATCTGTCTAAGGCAAAAATATTGAAACAATAATATTCAATCCATTATTTTAGAGCTGCTTCAGGGAGCATTGCTTGTAATCAAATCCATTCAATCCATTTCAATCCTTTCAGTCAGAAAAACAATGTGAGTCATAATGTGTGAGGGTTTGCTATAGGATGGGAATGTATCCATGCCTACTCTGCTGAAAAAAAATCCTGTTTCAGATGTCCAGAAACCTGAATTTACAGTAATTAGTTTTATTAGTGCACACAAGAAAGTTAAATACTAAACACCTCACAGGCTGAGTCCCTAGCTCTACAGAGAGTTATTTCTTTGAAGTGCTGCATCTTGGTGAGTTTCACCTGGTCTGGGAACATTGCCCAGATCCAAGTGTAGCCTCTGTCCTTACAAGAAAAACAGTAGTTAACATGTTTCTGATGTTTCAGTGGAAACAGCCTGAGTCACTTTGATTCAATTATGTTTGTTGTGCTACACTGGCTGCATTATCTGCCTCCTCTTTGCTCCCCAGACCTGAAGTAAATCACAGAAATCTTCCAGATGTCTTCCTATAAGGGCGAGTGAATTTCTGTACGAAAGTATTTGTGTAGGTCAGGGGAAATTCAGTGTCCAATAAAATGTAATTAACTGCCTTAATACCTTGTTGAGGGAGTCTAAATGTTGATTTTTTAAGAGGTTTTTTTTTCCTATTTCCACTATGTCTCGCATCTGGGCTAATGTGATGTCAATATTTATCAAAGCAAGACTTCAGCTCAGCATCACTTACCATGTCTTGCCTATAAATATAGTCATTAAGCACATTATTTGGTTTTCAGAAGAAGTTTTTTTTTTGAGGGAGGCCTTTTTCAACTAGTGGCTGCTTGATTACTTTAGCTGAATGAAAAGTACATGTAGTAAATTACTGCAAGAAGGCTGTTGGAGAAAGCAGGGCAAATTCTAACTCTAGCCTGCTCATTTGGCACTAACTGCATGCAATCTGTTTCTGTCCATGTGTGAGAGCTACCTGCATGCAGTCTGCTGTTCAGTGAGCCATCAAGCTGTAAGCCTGCATTTTCAGTCTGCTGTGCACCAGAAGGCAAACCTTCCATCAGTATCTTTTGAAAGAGATCATGGTCAGTAAAAATCCATTAGTTTACTTTTGTGATTATAACAGCCAGTGTGTTGCAAATTCACTAGAGTCAATTTCAACCCCATTATAGTTTAGAAAATAAATCACTACATGGCTAGATTTATAGGTGTTCTAGGAAAATAAACTTACTCATCTTACTCCTATCTCCCAGCTGTGCATATTAAATGAGTATCTGGGGATATGTGAAATTTAGTGCTGGTCATAGCTACTAGACATCAATGAAAATATTCTAACTCAAAGGCTCTTTTGAATGAAATACATAATGATTTTCAAAGTCAAATCAGTCCTTCATTACGTCATTTTTTTTAATGGCTAGCCACAGTGCAGTATAAGGGAAGCATAAATGATAACCAGATTCTGTCTGTAAATATATTTTTCTTTTCTGTTTTGATATAGTCTCCGTTATGAGGGTTTTCCAAGAAACTTTAGCCTCAAATGATGTTGACTTCTTTCCTTTCAAGTAATTTTATTTTTACCAAATCTTTTAACTGACAAGGAAGAAAGGAAAAAAACCAAAACCATCACTTCTTAAATCTTCCCATTGTCTGACTGTCTTTCATACATAAAGTCATAGTCATCCTCTCTATACTACCACGGGCTTATATAGCACGTCCTGAATATAAGTAGCTGCAGCTGGAGTTATGGATAGTGTTGAATGGAGACCTATCCATGCACTGCGCACGTGTCCTGGACATTTGCACAGATACTTTCTCTAGTGTAATTTACACATTATTAGTTTTAGCCCTCACATTTTGTCGTGTAGGCAACAAAACTCTGAACTTTACATCAGTAATAGGTTTTTCATAATGTATTTGCTGGTTACAGTTAGAAAGATTTGTGTAAATGCTCTGTGTCTAAAAATATACTTTCTCAAGGTCTCCTGACTCACTTAAGCAAACAGCCTAATGTCTTAATAAGAGAAGGGTCTGAGCTTTGGCTAGAAAAGCCTCAGAGATTGATTCTTTATCAGAGATGGGTCCTTTATCAAAGGTCACTTTAAAAACAGTACAGAAGAATAGAGAAGAATACAGAAGAATAAGAGCCAAAAACAGAAGGCCGAAGCAGCTGCTTGCAAGACTGCCAGGCACTATGACCTGCCTCCCACTGAGCTGCTGGGAAAGCTTAACGAGTAGGGATCACCCCTGCCTAGAGTGGGGGCATTGCAATGAGCACACATCTATTTCAGGTACTTTTGTTCTTTTTGGAACCTTTTGGATGAGAAGCAGTAGTGGATGAGATGGCATTCCACAGAAAAACTCTAGACTTTAAACTGTGTTTGCTATATCACAGGGAAATGTTCTACCAGGGAAATACCAATTAATGCTTTATGCACTACACCCTCCCAGTAACATGTCCTGAGAACACCTATTAGATCAAGCATTACTGGCAAAGGGATTTTTAAACTCGGTTAGTGCTGAAGGGGCTGACTTACATATCTCTGTGAGCTATGGGTGGCTTTGCCTATGCTCAATACAAGAAAGTTAGGCACTTAGGAGGATGGTGGTAACTGAGTGAGAGTTTTGAGATGAGGGTGAATAGTGTTGGATGGAGCTCCAAGATACAGAAAAGAAGAGGCAAAGTTGTGAATTGGACTCAAACATCCTTGACATCTCCTTGGAATCCTAACCTCAGTATGCCCCAGGCCCTAAATAAAAAGTTAATAGATGTACTTCATTATCTAAAGGATTTTGTCCTAGAAATGAGAAAGAAGTACTTTTGGTACAGTATACCCCGAAACACTGAGTTCATATCTGCAAGCCTTGCTTGCTGTGAAAAGCAGCTTTAACAGTAGTGTTGGCAGATGTATAGGTCATTGGACCAAGTCCTTGGCTAACATGTTTTTTCAATGCATTGCATTCATTGTCAGAATATTCAATATCAGAATTCATGAAGGAACAGTAATGCTTTTCAACTCATTCTTTCTCTCATCCCTTTTCATACTTTCTGAATGCAGTGATAATTGTTCAGTCTGAGAAGTTCTGCTGTGTTTGCCATGGCTGTGATATAAAGGTCTTAGCCTAAAATCAAAGGCTAGAGCTCAAGTGTCTCTTGCATAGGAGGCTTAGAGTATAGATCTCTCTGCAGTGTGATCTGTGAATGCCATATACCCTGAGCATGGGAGAGTAGAAATGAATGCTCCTTAAAAAAAGCCACAAGACTGTGGGGTTTCCCAGCTAGTATAGAACATTTTTTACCTAATTGCCAGGGAAAACAGTCAGGGTCACATCAGCACTTATTGAGAGAACCATAAATATGTAATAATTCCTCTGGTTATCAGGTAAAACATTTACTTTTTGCACTGTCAAAGCACATGGTTTTCTCAAGCTATTCCCTATTTTCAGATAGCAGACTTGGCAAAATTCAAGTCAGTTCACATTCAGAGCTTGCACTTAAAAAGATGGATGTAAAGAAGAGGACTAAATAGGAATCGAAAACTGATGCAGCTCTTGGAATCTCCAGGTCAACATTACCGAATCACTTTTTGAGCTAAAAAACCACCAGAACATAAACAGCAAAATGCCTCTCTTTATCTGCTATTCCTTGTTCCTGTTTTATCTTCCTTTTTTAGGGAGGAAGAAATACTAAATTCTTTTATTTCCTTTTTTTTCTTGCTTTGTGTACTTTGTTTATAAAGCATATGAGCTGGAAATCATCACTGTTCTTGCTTGGGAAAAATATCATTAGCTTCATGAGGAAAATATGTTTGCTAAGAAAGCACTTGAAAAATCCATGGAGATGTTAGCTACAAATACTGAAAAAAAACCTACTCTATTTATCATTAGGTGCATTTTGAAACATTTTCCAAAATTTAAATTTACATCGTTCTGTTCTTAATGGAGTTGGAGCTGGATTTCACATTCAGTTGTCTCTTTTCAACTAATT
The DNA here is from genome assembly GCA_013389985.1 of Dryoscopus gambensis. Taxonomy (NCBI): domain Eukaryota; kingdom Metazoa; phylum Chordata; class Aves; order Passeriformes; family Malaconotidae; genus Dryoscopus; species Dryoscopus gambensis. The sequence goes on from WEIT01029159.1 coordinate 9,087, forward strand.
CTGCTGGATCTCTGAGCTGTTCAGAATGATAATTCACAAGACTTTGTTAGATTAAGAATCATGCATTTTAGGTCTCGTGAATATTTTTGTTCTATGGCTCACAAATGCAGCACTTTGAACTGTTTGGGAGCAGGAAGGCGGATAGGGTCTAACTGATGTCATGTGCATACAAAATGGAATTGAATCAAAATCCTTCATCAATTAAAAGGATTCTTTTATATTCCTCATGCACATAAAATGTACTAAACTAGTGTTATGAAACTTGTAATATTTTCTCAAAACAGTTTCATAGCTTTCTGTGAGGTTAGCATTCACAGTGCAGAGGAAGACACAGCATCTGCTGTAGTGTTGGGATGAAATTTATTTGCCCATATAGACAGTAAGTGCTTTAAGTCTTTGTGGAGAAGCACCTACTGGGATTTTCAAAAGTTCTTTAGCAGTTAGTAAAGGTACTGTGTAGTTATGACAATCTTCAGTAGCTGGTTAAAGCATGTGACATTATTCTCAAAGAAATTTTATATGCAGAAACTTGTGATTGGGACAATCATGCAATTTCAGGTATTCTTCTGTTCTTAAGAAACAGCAATATTAATTATAGCAACAACATTAATAGCACAATTAAGAACTTAAAAGCAATTTAGGCTGATGGCTGTACTTTGTCCACACATCAAATTGTTCTCTGATGCCCTGACAACATGACCAGTATCTCAGCTTTTCTTCTCATTCCCGGTCTCCTGCTGATGTTTGTGCACTGCATTTTCCAACCCAGGAGTTCCCAGACTCCTTTTCTTAAGTGCTTTTTATGGCCCCTACCAGATCTGTGTGGAACTGAACATCTCATAGTCTTTTAATGTGCTATTTGTGACAGTCTTTGGGATCATTCAGGAACTATTATCCCATATTTGCAGATAGAACTTATTAGGTTCCTTAAAAAATACCGTGGTGACAGTTTCTTTCCTTTACAACATAGCTGCAGCGCAAGGACATGTTAGTCTATCAGTTCATCCAATTAATCCTATATTCTCTGTTTAATGGCTTTGTGTGTCTTTTGATGTAGACAGTGTCTTTATCTATGCCTTAGGCAATGCTTGATGGCTAATAATAGTCACTGTTCCCCATCCAACAGCAGTAGTGAACTGAAATTTCTTGGGAGAACGCCTCTCCTTGTGACAGGTCTCTAGACTTATTTTGTACACACACACATTTCAGTTCAATGTAGTCAGTTTGGGTGTTCAGCTGAACTGGCCTGAACCTCTGGATCTTCAGAGGTTCATCTGTCACTGAATAATGCAGCTGGACAGAGGGAGACAGTTGAATACAGGTCAATATGCCAACTGTTCCTTCATTTATCCCTGCCATATTAAGAAGGTTGATAGAGTGCAGCTAATCCATCTGCTCACAATTTATTCCCTGGCAATAAGATACAGTTTCACTATTTCATGAGCTCACTCTTTGACTAATTTTATTAGAAGTCCTTCCACATCATCATTTTTCATCACTTTTCATGCAGTTTTAGTTATGTGTAAAATAGTAGAAAAAGATGGACTAAAGAGACATGAAAGGATTTCATGAATAACTCAGGTCAGCTTAAATAGAATCAGTCAGTGAACCTACAACAACCAACAGAAAAGTGTTCTAAATTACCTCTTTTACATGAAACTTTATTGTCACATCTAAAGTGCAGTCAAAAGGAGTAAGACAGCCCTGGCAGCACCATGAGAGGAGGCAGGGCTGCAGCGCCTGGAGGAGGTGGCTGGGTGACCTGCCAGGCTGATGGGCAGTGCTGGCTGAGGGACCACCAGGTCAGAGCAGACAGATGGAGGGGGTCTCCTGCCTTCTTTACCAAGAAAACTCAGTGGGGTTTATCTCACCTGTTGTATTGCACAAATGTGGTTAGGTTATTGATATGTTATTGATGGGTTTTGCACTGGGAACGCTGTGTTGTACAAGTCTGGACTCGTCTCTCGTGTGAGGTGGTGTTGTAACCCCTGAAACCATACACCTTTACCTGGACCCTGCCCCCTTTTCCCCACGTAAGTTGTACCGTATTGGTGATGGGCTTTTGCCCCCTCCCCTTCCTCCCTGGGGGGTCAAACGGGGTCCTCCAGAGGCCCCCGACCTCTTCTCCTCCTGGATTCGATGAAATAAAGATCTAAGGATGCTATCCCGAGGAGAAGAGTGCCTTCTTTCTTTTACCTAGGTTCTCTTGACACATGTTGCTTCTGGGGGTCCTGAGCTAGCCCTAGGACCCCTTGGAACCACCACTGTGTCACTCACCCATTAGTTCTCAACTATGCATGGGTTCTGGATGTTAAAAGGATGCAGAATTTTGGCTACGTGTTGGTTGTATGCAACACTAAAAGGAACTCCTTTGATCTTAGTTATATTTCTCTTGTTATTTAGTTAAATACATTCTATTACACTGATCTGTTATTAGACTGGCAGGGCTAGTCTTCAGTGATTTGGGCTTGGTACAATTTCAGAAATGAGTACTGAAGCAGAAATTGCCTGGTTTTCAGTGTTGAGCCCACCACTCCCATTGATGGTTAGGGGTTTTCATATAAATGCAGGAAGGATTTACTGAGTAGCTGACTGTAGAGCCTGTATACAGGCATCCTGGGTCAGAGTTTCCAAAGCATTCAACTCATTAACATAAGTCTACTTCCACCAAAAATTACGGTTTTAGCCGCAGCTTTGAATGAACAGAGTTGGGTTATTCCAGAAAAATACTGAAAATCCTTCCTTTCTATTTAACAATGCCTTTTTGAGCTGATAGGTTGCAGCAGGTGTAGATGTTAAAAGTAACTTGGTTTTTGTTATGGTGCTCTGTCACTGCTGGAGGAGCAACTGTTAAAATGAACACAGATGGATTTTTTCCCCCTGTTGGTATGACTTATAGGAAAGTCAAGGGCTTCTTACCTTCTTTCCTTTTGCTGCAGTTTCAGAGTAATCATTTTTTCATTAGGGTGGAGCTGGTGAAAAGGTACAACAACAATTAAAAATCCATTAATAGTTAAGTTAGTTTCCTTAATCAAAAACATCACTGCATCTGCAGTGGTCTTTGCTGTATGACATTCATCCCATTACATCAGCTGCATGAGTGTGGGTCATCTTTACAATACTTTGTTTATCTCTCTCCCTGTCTCCACCTGTGAGATTTTAAAAATGGTTGTAATGAGATTTTTTTACTATTTATATACACCTGAGTGAAACTATATATGTATATGTATGTGCATAAGTATGTAATTGAGAGGAAATACAGTGTGGTTATTGAAAGATGAACTAAACGAACAAAATTCCTATTAAATTAGGCACCCAGACTATAAATAAATGAAATACCATGAACTAATAGCCCCAAATATTTTGAAGCTAATAATTGAGAAAACTCAATAAAGTAACAGGCTTGAAAATTTGTTTCATCTCTTAAAGGCTAAAATGTTATGAAGAGCCAGGTTCACTATAGTGTGATCTGAAAGACACAAGGAAATTGTCATTTCACATAGCAGACGGACTCCAGAAATGTTTACTCTCTAAGTATCAACTGATGTTGATTAAAAGCTATGTAGATATACAGAAGAAAGCTTTATTCCTCTTTCATTTCCTAGTGTCCAGAAAATCTTCCATGGAGATAAAAGAAAGCTTACTAGCACAATGCCGCACCAATCTTATGGTCAATTCTAAATGTGCACTAAAGTATGTAATGCAGGGGAATTTTTCTTTTGATTCTAATCCAGACATTACAAGGACCTTTTTATGTCTCCCTTCTAAAAATGAAGGTTTGCAGGGAGAACAGACACAGAACAACAACTATGATTTAAGTTTACATGTCTGGCTCTCATCTTTGCCATGAGTGATCTTTTGTAAACATACTTAAGATCACAAGATGTTTAATCTTTGGGCAAGGCAAGAAGGATGTCATGTCACCACAGCACCTGAAGAAAATAAAAAATCTGCATGCAGTTAGAAAAACCCTCAATGTGCCATACATTTATGGAGGTGCAGTAAATCTGTAGCTGCCACAGATTCATTCTGTATATTATATTAAATATGTCAATGATGGTAAAGGATTGGTGTCCTACAAAGGTGAAAATGAAACAAATAAGTCTTGTTCGGGGATTCACAATCTCTCATGAAATGATAGTTTAGATGTGAATTACAAATTAAATGCAAACAGTGTCCTTTACTTTGAAAACACAACAAAGTCAAAGGGAATCAGTTACATAATTCCCTGCATATTGGTTGTCATTAGTAATAAGCCCGCCACATGGAACTGTTGTTAATGGTATGCTCAAGAAATGTGATTAAAATAATTTTTTTTTTTGCTTAAACATATACCCCAGCAGAGGTACGAACAAGAAAATCCCTGTTAAGTTATTTTATGGCACTATGTTGAGGGCAATGGCAGCACATTCAGGAATTTGGGGCTTTCTTGTGATGTCCTGTGCAAATCGTTTTACTGGAAGGTAGGAACTTTGTGATGTTAATGTTAGTTAAAGTAATACTGTCAAATAGCTGTAGAGTGTGTCCAGACCCAGAGACTCCAAAACACAGTTTAATACTAGAAGACCCTGTGTCATTCATTTTGTCATAACAGCTTTCCCTAGTTAGAGAGATTAAGCAGAGAACAGGACAACCCACACATAACCACTGTTTTGTTGCCTATTTATGTTATTACCGTAACCCTTTGAAGTCACTGGGAAATTTTGTTTCTTTGTTTTACTTTTTTTTTTCACCATCATGGACTTTAATGAGATCAGAATAATTGTGGGACAACTATTCCACTTTGATTTTTGATGGCATAATTAAGAACCACCAGCATTTACAAGATGTGTTCATACTGCCATCTATATCAGTGGCACATATTCTAGTAACTGTCAGCACCTTGACCCTATTAGGACTTAATTGTCTTTTACTCATTGGTGTAATTTAGGCATAGCATCCTAGATGTAGTGGAATTGCATGGCAACAGTGAATAATATTATATAACTGTTGTGAAATTAATTTTAATATCATTTTAGAAAACAGAATTTTTTTTCCTTTAGGCACCTGTATCTCCTGAAGCTAATTTGGGGCATTTCATCACAGAAATGGATCCTATATAACTACAAATAGGCATACAAAATTCCTAAGGGCAAATAGGAAGAGATTATACAATATGTAAAGACCACATAATGTTACATGAAAGTTATATATGTTGGCCTTAATAAATTTTCTTGTATCTTTAGCAAACGTAGTATCCTGTATGTTTACTGTGGATTGGGATAATTTATGGCAAAACCTTTGTCTGAATGGAAAAAGGATTCTAAATTTCATATTAAACTATATAGTGAAGAGCTGAGGATGAATTAATTGCAGAACCACCCCAAATAACTTTTTTACTCTTGAAGAGGACTTCAAGTGATGTGGATGGGCACAGTGATGTCATTTTCACAGGTTCTATTTTAATTCAGGACTGTGGTTCCAAAATTCGCCCAGAGGAGTCCTGTGGCTTGCAGCCTCTCTCAGATGAATACCTCTCAGCAATTTCCCAGACAGTGTTTAAGACCTGTGAAGCTGGAGACACAAAAGGTTTGTACTTTATCCCCCTTTTTTCTAAAAATAAACTCATGCACCTCTTCAAAGAAAAACTGGAAACACTGTTAACTCTTTGCTATAGACATGCACTAACCTACACACCATAAATTGAACTAATCACTTGTAACAGTTGATTTTTAAAATCAGGTTAATTTGTTTATGTGAGAATTTTTTGTTTAATAGTTTTCTAATCAGTGATCCACCACTTCATGTGTTATTGTCATGTAGTCTTTAAAATGCATTTAATTATTCCATCAAAACCACTTAAAATAAAAATGCTTTATCCTAAATAGAAGGGATTTTCTACTCAAAATAAAAATTAACTTTAGAAGAAGAACACTTCAATCCATTTGAATTTTATATTTCTACTGCTATATTAGAAACACAAAACTAATTTTTAATTTTGCATATATTTATACCGTAAAAAACAAGGGGGACAAATAAAAAATTTTACCATAAACAATACTATCCAGACATGTCTTTGGTTTAGTGAGAACTCAGATTACAACAGATTGTCAAACAGGTACTCATGTGAAAGTCACAGGTGCATGAAGATTTATTCAAGTGTACTTTAACTACTCAGTTATGGGGTCTTTTTCATATTTAAGTTGTTGCTGTATTAGACAGAAAGTAATTTTGTTCAATTCTTTATTAGAGAAATGAAAAATAAGCCAAGAGTCCTCTATGGTCTACTGACACAACTGTATTCTTTATCTTGCCATAGTCAGGAGAAGCCCCTCACAGAAGTAAATTTGCACAAACTCAGCGAATAACCAATAAAAAGTAACAGGAATGTGGGGACTGCCTGAATGCATCCCTTCACGTGAAACAAGGACATATAATAAATTTGTGTTATATGGAGGGAATGCACAAAAAGACACTGTTGTTCCTAGCAGCGTATTTTAATCACACAAATTGTGAATCATCCTATGCAACAATATCAGGACATAAATTTCAAAACTAGAAAGCCCAAACCAAATCCACGGGGTCCTTTCTCAGGCAGACAATCTCCTCCTCTTGATATACAACATACTCATTTTGAATACTGAACCTAGCTAAGTGGCCTGAATATAGTATCTTTTGCAGCCTTATTGTGAATAATATACACAATTAAATTTCAAACAAACTTCAGGAGATGTATACTCAAAGGACAAGTATATTAAACAAGGAAGAATAATTTGTGCTTATAAAGTGAATATTGCCAACAGGTGTCTAATGAGCCTAGAACTGGAATTTCCAGTATCTGGCAACAAGTGGCTGTATGGTTTTAATGTGTGTCTCAGCTCCCAGCTGGAACTGGAAGGCATGGCTTCATATGGAAAATCATTCCAAATTTGTAACCACCAAATGATATACCAGTCCTGGCAATGAACAATGGCAAATGGCAAATTCCCTGCTAAAGCAGGAACATCTGTTCAGAGAAGCCAAGCAGCGTAATCTCCCCTCAGAAATCAACTCAAAATTTTTGCAGAAGTAAGGTGGTGTCATACACTGTTCTCATGCTAGTAAACAGCTTAGTTATATAGGAATACTGAGGTACTACCACAGCAAAATATATCTATGCTGAGAAAAGCTTGTGTTTGAGCATTCATGGACAGAGGCTGAGGTGGAGCATCAGAGATAGAGATGAAACCTTACTTCTTTGACATTAATGGTAAAATTTAGAAGGCTGCTTTATAATTCAGTACAACCAGGATTTCATGACACATTTCTAATTTTTTGATGTAGAGCAGGACAGTAACTCAGGGTCTAACCAATGACAGAAATTACTTCCTCCTCTCCTAGTCACCCTGGCATTATTCTTTGGAGGAAGTTCAACACCTTACCAAATATACACTTAATTGACACAATTTCTCTCTCTCCCCATCCCTCTTTTAATCAATAAATGCAAATATACAACAGGGGAAGTTTCTTTCCTTCGTGTTTACATCGTGGAATGAAATTACGATTTTTCTACCAAAAAAATCTTTTTTCTTTCAGAAGTTCTCCTTTGGTTCATGCAGTTTGAACCAGGCTATCATATGAAAATTAGCTCTTTGTTCCATATTTTTGCATTATCAATAATACAGAAGTCAGCAAACATTACCTGTGTGTTTGGCTTCTCAGAGGGGGAGAGAGGGAGAGAACTGATAGATGCCATGAGAACCCCAACTTGTGCTAAATTCCTGTAGTTTGTAGACAATTACAAAATCTGGTGGATAAGATATCACAGATTCACTTCTAATTTTTCATTGCTGTGCCATGTTTGTTTTAACTATATCCCACTTTCCATTCTTCCTACAACTGTATCCAGTTTAATATAGTTTTGTGTGATCTCTCTCTGCATTCAACAGCTGTCTGGATTTGGATCCAGCAGAGACATAAATTGAAGTCCAACAAAATGAATGTGTCCTTTGGTTACAAGGAGTAAATCTCAGTTTGGACATAAGTCCATAGGCCTCAGGCTATTTATTCTGTAGCAAATAATGTCCTTTTAACAACAGTTTTTACTTTTGTTTTTCATAGATACAGCTAGAATGAAAAGGAAAATACTTCCATAGCCTATTCACAGAGAAAAACCTTTTTAAAAAGTCTTAGGGTACCAAATAAACAACAAATGCAAAATTAAACTAGTCATAAATCAAAAAGTTAGCATCAGTGTAGGTTAAACACTTAGATTTTGAATTATCAAGCTAGGATACTATTTTCTCTTTCTATGGATGATTGTTCAGCACTATAGAAAACCCTTGATTTTAAATTTGAAAGGAAAATATGTGTAATTTTGGCTATGACAATGTAAAAGGATTAATAAAAATAAAAAGAACTGAAAGAAAAAGCAAAACTATCAATTTAAGTGTACAGCCTTATTGGTTAAAACTTTCAATTTTAGGCTAATATTTTTTAAATAGAAAGTAAACAACCCTAACTAATTATTTTGAAAGTATATTTCTTTTCATGCCATTTTATGAGATAAGTTTTAGTGAGTACTGGCAATGTTTAATCTTGTATCTTAAGCAGAAGATTTATGTATGCAACTGATAACTACCCTAATGAGCCAAAAATCCGGCTTTCACTCTTCCTGTGGAAACCTCCTACTTACAGGTTTTCATAAAACTTTGGTTATGCCAATTTTTATTTTGTGAAGGAACTAACAGTGTGTCTTTCTTTCTTGCTCTCATTCACTTAATTGTTGGTAAACTTGCCCTTTCCTGGTAGAGCCAATGTTAATGCGTTTGCCTGAAGCACCACAAAATGCTGCCTGATTGAAATGGTGCCAAAAGCTGGATTATGTGCTGCTAATTTATATAAGTGAGGAAAGAGCAACTTAAAATTGCCATAGAATATAAGCCTAATTCCCAAACTAATATTGTTTGCAATTTTTCACTGTTGTCTTCTTTTTTATGAGATTCATTTCATCTTTTAACAAAATCTTATTTTTGAAGGCTAAGAATGCATTGACCAACTGTTGTGAAATTGCAAAAGGAGAAGTTCATAATAGTTGGATTTAAAATGCATAAATTTACATGCATCATTTAAAAACTCTATGTAAATATAAAACCGGGAATTATTCTGTTAGCCTTAAATGCTAGTACTTCCTATAAATATGAATTTATCTCCATATATCCGTGTTCTCAAATCTTTTTACATTTGCCACTAACCTTTAGCATATGCCAAAAATTGATCTATTTTTTCATTAATATGCCTAGGGAGCTATTGAACACAAACCAAACTATTTAAAAGAAGCTTTTCAAAAGTTACTTATCGCTTTCAGTTGCCAAGGTTTAAACTTTTATTGTTCAGATATTTTGGCTCCTCAATATTCATTTTATATAGTTCTACTTTTCTAGTTTATTACCTAAAACTAGATCAGCTCCTAAAAGTATGGGATGTTAAAAAGAAAATTTCATGAAATGAGGGATCTCATGTGTTGTAGACATTGCCAGAAATTTTATATACTTGGGTTGAAAGAAAAATTATGACATCAGGAAAAAAATAACGAGTTTTCATATAATTTTAAAATATAGGTCTGAAACTGCCTGAAACATCTCTCAGATCATTTATGAAGACCTCTATAGTAGTGGCAGGGTCTGATTCCAGGCTTCAAACCAACCAACCATTCTGTCCCTGCTCTCAAAAGGTACAAAGCAGTAAAAGGTGTTTGCATGGCACCTATCGCTGGGTTATTGGAGACCTAGCCCTTTTCAGTCTCCTCATGAGAATGCTGTGAAGCTGGGAATGACCACTGAGTCATAAATTGCAAAGTAGGAGCCAACGGCAAGATCCACAAGTGGCAATAGAAATCTTGGAGGGTCAAAGTATTCCTGGCCCCAGTGGTGGCCGGGAGACCACAGCCTAGAACAAGGGACCTCAAAGCCAAGGGAGGGCCAGCATGAGTAAGGGATTCACAACAGCCAGCACTGGGAGGCTACAGTAAGAGAAATAGTCTAAATTCAGCCTCTGGTGGCCCAGCTGAGCAGGTTATTCATTTGGAAGAGGACTCCCTGCTCCAGAACCTGATTATCCACTTTGTAACTTCAGGTGAAGATTCGATTTAACCCCTTGATAAAAATTCTACATAGGATCTTTCTCAGGGACCAAAGTTCAAATCTCTCTTTTCACACAAAAATTACCAGGTTACAAGCATGCTATTTTCCTGTCCCAACAAATTTTGAACTTTAAAGTGGTCCTTAACTGAGTGGGGAATGTTTCTCCTAGCAGTTGCATGATTAGGATGAAGAAAATGCAAGTTCGAAACTTCTCTGAACAAGAAGCATGGGGTATCTCTATCTTTCTGTTTGCACTCCCCTACCATGGTCCTGAGTGTCTCTCCTTCCCTCCTTCCCCTCTCCACTGGGAGGCTTGCCCAGCACAGCCTCCGTGAAGCACTCACACCCATGGGAACAGGGGAGGCTGGGTTATGCTCACTGAACCACAGTGTGCTCAAAGCCAGTGTCTAGGGTTTTGTTTAGGTTCAGTCTGCTGTAATTTGCTCCAAATCATCTACAAGTGCACCTGAGGGTGGTGTGAGCATGTTCTGCACAGGGCAGAAAGAGGGGCAGCTGTGCAGGATACACAGCAACTGGTATTGCATGGCCATGGCACTGTGAGATTTATTCGTCCCTTAAATGTACCTGTGCAGGCTCCCACACAAAAAATTCTTGATATCTTTATTTAGAAGGACTTCTTTATCTGCTAAGACTGCTCACCCTTCTACTTACCAAAACATAGTCACTTGGACTTTTGCCTAAGCGCAAGCACAGGCTGCCTCCCTGGAAATTCCCTTGCTCCTGAGGTAGCAGCTGACTCTCTCAAGGCCACTGGGATCCTTCAGGGTTTCTTGGCTCAGCCTCCCCCTCAGTCCCTGGCCAGATGAAATGTCAAAGGCAGCCTTGGTGTTTTTTGTTGTGGCTTCCTGTGCAGCAGCAATCCATCACACACAGCTGGCTGCTGAGCTGCTGCCTGGTAGCACTGGTGGAGACAGACTCTAAGGCTAGGTCTGATCTCCAAACATTTGACTTTGGGGCTGTTTTCTGGGCTGTGATGAGAAACCCATCTGTGGTAGCAAGGCCCGACAGCACTGACACAAGGACCTCAGGCCTCTGTGCTCTTCTTTATGTAATGCCTTTAATAAGAACAAAAGTAGGTTTTGCTGGCAGTTACATAGGCAGTGGGAGATACTGTCAGCACCGTGTACTTATAACACCTAGAAAGTGTTTCTTTTATTCATCCAAATATAAAGGCAACTCAGAAGTTTTCTGTCTTCCTTCAGAAATAAATCCCTCAAGCTTCCAGTAGGATTTTGGAAGGAAATATTTTTAGAAAACCAAAATAACAAAACCATTTAAATTTAGATAAGGGATTACTAAAACGCACTGATTTTTAGTAATCCTACTTTATGCTCCTAATCTTCAAAATCATTTTTGTAAATAAGATCAGGCTCTAATAAATCAAATATGTTATTCATTTCACGTTACTGTCATCTTCTGAAATGCATTTGTGTAGTCTGGAATAGTCCTCTGAATTCTCACAAGTTAAAAAAAAAATAGTGTTTTGGAAGAAAAGTCTTAATCTTGCTTCATTTTTATATCAAGTGCTCTTGACCATACACCCAACCTTTAGATGTTTCACTGTAGATGAGAATGAATCTTCAGACCTGTCTGAATGTGCGTATTTTCTTTTTGCATTCAACCTCCTCACCCATTTTCTCTTTCTCATATCCCTACTGTTGAGAAAGGATAAGCTGCTACAAGAAAGGCAACATGGACTGAGAAATGAACCCACAAACAGCTATCAAATTTGAGCATTCACAGCTCTTTCAGGGAAAGGAAAAAACTCCCACCATAGATAAATGAAAAGGGCATAACACAGTGAAAGGAAATAGTCTCTTCAAAGGGTTGGAGGGCATTTAATTTATGGGAAACTCCCGTATAAGTTTTTTTTACTCATACATGAGTAAAATACTCAAAAATATCTTACTTCCTGTTAAATAAAACTACTCAGAAGAATACAGAGGAGGTGCTGACATTGATTGCTGTTTTCCAGGGCAATGGATTGTCCCTTGCCTTAGCTGCTCCGACAACAGGACCTGTGACTGGAGAGAAATAACATGGCAGCCCCACGGCTGCCAATACTCCGTGCTGGCCAAGCCCGAGCTGCAGCGCTGCGTGGAGGGAAGAAGGGTATGTAACACGCTTTACATTTTAATTCATTCTTATTTACCTGGATATCTAGTGTCCTGAAGCTTTCAAAATATTTTTAAGATTGATAGGTGAGAAAAATCTCTTTTTATTATAACTAGAAAAATATTTGGGTGAAAAATTCACAGGTATGAAAACCAACCATTGTCCATAATTTAGCCTCATATGGAGACACAGTTGTCGGCTGCTGTTTCACAGAGGATCTTAGGTCACACCACTGGAGTTTCAAGACCTATGGTGTATGTGATCACCAATCAGACCTGCAGTGAGCGCACAAGGACAGCAAATGGAGGACATATTTGCATTGTTGTCACAGTTTTGTCTCACATGCAAGTTGGTTTTCTTCTGCTGCATACCTAATGCATGGCATTGCTTGTGCACACTAATCTTACCAAGTCTTCTTGCACATTCTTTTCTTTTAGTGAAGCTTCTAAAGTGATTGCTTGGAAATACAAGGTCTCCTTAATAAGCATGCTATGACTGTTAAACTGTTGAGAGAGAGCTCTGATCTGAAGCTCAGGTACCTTACTGAGGATACAAGTATCCAGAAAGTAAGTAATTAATTGTTATAAAGCTCTTTAAAGTGTATTGCCTAGGTAAGAAAATAGTAACTAAAAGTGGCATTTTGATAAAATCCAAGAGCATTTCCATGCAGACAAATACAAAAATAATAGTCTTTCAATTAACATTTTCACCTTAATTTCTAATAAATTTCTTGCCCTGCACAAAGTACTTTATTGCTATTTTGCTTTATTTCTGCCTGTGGTTTTCTCTGTTACTATAGAGCTGCGGGTTCCTCCCAGAATATTTTTCTAAAAGAATATTGCTTTTTATGACTGAGGAGAAGCTTGATTTGCTTCTCATGTACAAAACAAGCTCTTCTGGATTGACCACAGAAAAAAAATATTCAAGAATTTAATTGCTTTGTTTTGGTCTTTGATTTCCATGGATATCAGGCTGCTTTGACAAGCAACCACCCTTTTGTCAGGCAATTGAAGAATAGAGGAGGAACAATATGCCACTATGGAAGTGGATTTCCAGGGTATATCTGAGAGGATTTACTGACATTTCTACATCCCGAATCTGACCACTCACATTCATGAGTGTCAAAAACAGGACAGCAATTGTAAAGGTCAATTAAAACCAAGTATATGAAATGAGTGTCTGTGAAGCTTAATTTCTTAATTCAAATTCCATGATGTTCTAACTCTTGAGATCACTGATCTATTCAAGTGTCCGATGACAACCAGATCCTATGTGAGCTGCATTAACACCTTGAGAGAAAAATCTCTGTAAAACTAATAGCACTTGTTTCCCATTCTGCATCTTTTACAGAAGTCTCCTGACATTGTCTGATAACCTTTGCTGCTCTGTAGAAATCTGCTGAATTACCCCTGTTACCTTTGCACAGATGTCCATTTAACTGGTTTATTCTTTTAAAATCATCACTCTGAAGCATGCTCCCCTTTTGGTATGTTTCTCCTATCTCTTTCCCTCAGATGTTATTTTTGTCATAACTTTGTAGTGATTTTAATTTTGAGTGACATTTTGCAATAGCATTTTTGCTTCTTTTACCAAATAAATAAATGTAGAGCCTGGTTCAACTCCTCTGTATCAATACAACTTAAGAACTAAGAGAGACTGTCTTCATACCAAAGTCAAATGAATAAAAATGGTTCCCTTCTTGGCTGATAAGATCCTGATTCTGCCTTTGATAAGTCAAACTGTGGCATTGCTTTACACTGCCCAAGCAATGCAGTAGAAAAAGAATTTTTTTCATTTGCTCACTGAAAAAGACTTTTGTCTGTGTTATTTAGGTTTAAGCAACCTGGACCTTTTATAAAGGAGCTATTGAGAAGCAGGAAGATATAGTTCTTGTGGATAAATACATGTTTATTTCAAGAGAGATTTTGATAACCATCTATAAATATTTATATTTCTTCAATTATAGTTTTAGTTTTGATTTATCGTATACCTTGTCTGTAAGTACTACAGAGATCACTGACATCTCAAACTGAAGGTATCATAGTTTCCATAATAAAATAAGCAGAGGGTTTCAATGCTGGAAACAAAACAGATGTCAAAAAAAAGCATGAGTGCCAAATGAAAGGGCAAAAGTCATCAGCCCAAATGAGGACACTGAGGTGATCTGGAATGCTGTTTGATTTACACTGTTGTTTGCTGAAGTTCACTAAGAACAGAACTCATTCATGTGTCTACTCAAAATGGGCTCAACTAGCCTGGGTGCCTCTCTATTCAGGGGTTTTGACTATTCAGCTTGTGTAACTTTGGTCCCTGGAGTTCAAAATCCCTTACAAAGGACATCTTTGTTGTTGACATGGACAGAGGAACTGAGTGCACCCTCCGCAAGTTTGCTGACAACACCAAGCTGTCTGGTGCAGTTGACTTGCTGAAGGGAAGGGATGCCATCCAGAGGGACCCTGGCAGGCTTTAGAGGTGGGCCTCTGTGAACCTCATGAAGTTCAAGAAGGCCAAGTGCAGGGTCCTGCACCTGTGTCAGGGCAATCCCAATCACAAATACAGGCTGAGCAGAGAATGGACTGAAAACAGCAGTGGTGAGAAGGACTTGGGTGTGTTTGTGGACAAAAAGCTCAGCAGGACCCAGCAGTGTGCTCCAAGCACAGAAAGCCAAGCATACCCTGGGCTGCATCAGAAGCAGTGTGGGCAGCAGGCTGAAGGAGGTGATTTTCTCCCTCTGCTCTGGTGAGACTCTGCCTGGAGTACTGTATCCAGCTCTGGGGTCCTCAGCAAAAGAAAAAATGCTTCCTGTTGGAATGAGTCCAGAGGAGTGCCTGTGAGTGATCCCTGGGGCCCCTCTCCTATGAAGAGAGGCTCTGAGAGTTGGGGCTGTTCAGTCTGGAGTAGAAAAGGCTCTGGGGAGACCTTAGAGCAGCCTTCCAGTATGTGACAGGGGTCTACAAGAGGAATTGAGAGGCACTTTTTACAAGGGCATGTAGTGATAGGACAAAGGAGAATGGCCTGAAAGAGGGTAAGTTTAGATATTAGGAAAAAAATCTTTACTCTAAGGACTGTGAAGCTTTGGCAGAGGTTGCCCAGAGAAGTTGCGAACTTGCCATCTTTAGAGGTCTTCAAGACCAGGCTGGATGGGGCTCTGAGCAACCTGGACTAGTGGAAGGTTCCCTGCCTATGTCAGGCGGTTGGAATCAGATGACCTTTACAGTCCCTTCCAACCCAAACCATTCCATGATTCTATGATCATGCTAAGACATAAACAGCATAGGTCTGTGATTACATCTTTTAATTTAAATGGGAGGTGTTAATCTCTATACCATTGTCAGATTTCAACTTTGGTAGCTGGAGGCTGTTTTCTTGTGCTTCTCTATTAGTTTTATATGGGGGAAAAAAAAGATGAAAAAAAAGCCTTCTTATCTTTCTGTTTTTAATGAATGTGAAGAGAAACATGCAACAATTGACCAGTGCAGTGCTGTGTCCCTGATTTGTGTTCACTCCAGCAAGTGATGAAGTAAGATGTAAAGTGAATGCTCTTTTTGACTGAAATGCAGCACGTGGAAGATAAACTGTGTTTTTAAGTGCAATCCTTCTATTTTTCTCGTGTTTCATAGAACAATGTCAAAATGCAGCAGATATCTCTTGGTCACTAATTTCTTGTATTCATTTGTCAGTGTTTCTGAAATATATTTATGGTCACCCAAACAGAGCACTTCTTTCCTACCTACATCATAATTAAGCCTTCAAAAATGCTCTCTAATTTGCTTTCTAACTCCAGGCTGCTTTTATTTCTTATATTAAAATTGATTTGCTTTCCAAAGCTCATCTGTAAAATTATAATCTTTCTCTGTAAGAGAAATCCATTTCACTGGCTGAGTTCCAGTTGATTTCACATCATCATTAACTGCTATTTTAGTTTGTGTGCATATTAAACTGTTTGAACTAATTTGTTTCTGTGTGTTGTGGTTTAACCTGGCAAGCAGCTGAACACCACACAGCCATTTGCTCACTTGCCCACAGGGATGAGGGAGAGAATCAGAAAATAGGTAAAACTTATGAGTTCAGAAAAAGACAGTTTAGTAGAATAGAAAAGGAAGGGAAAATAGTAATAATAATGAGAAGAAGAAGTATAAGTATACAAAGGAAGTAATACACAATGCAATTTCTCAACACCCACTGACTGATGCCCATCCCATCCCAGAGCAGCAGCTGCTGCCCACCAACCAATTCCCCCCAGTTTTATTGTTTAGCATGATGCCATATGGTTTGAAATATCCCTTTGGCCAATTGGAGTCAGCTGTCCTGGCTGTGCCCCCTCCCAGCTTCTTGTGCCAATGTCCTCTCTGGCAGGGAGGAATGAGAAGTTGAAAAGTCCTTGACTTAGTGTAAGTGCTGCTCAGCAACAACAAAACCATCAGTGTGTTACCAACATTATTCTTATCCTGAATCCAAACCACAGCACTGTACCAGCTACTAGGAAGAAAATTAATTCTATCCCACCCAAAACCAGAACACTTGGTTTCATAAAAACACAAGACCACTTGTAGTGAAACAATAACACGCAAGCTGGTGAAGACATGAGAAAGTATGTATATGCACAAAAACAGTTTTATGAGGCCTTATTTTGCTTTATGATGTGTTAGCAAGAATAATCAGTCATATGTTTGTATTTCATACACAGTAAACAGGAAAATTTTGAAGTCCTGAGGTTAAGGTTGTTCTGGCTGAGTAGATTTTCTGTCAGATCACTTTTAATATCAGCAGTCTTTTTTCTCCTCCACTTTAAACTCTAAGGCAAATGAGATGCAGACTGTCTCATTCTTGGGGAACTCCAAATATATATGTCCTAATTGAATCAAATAAATTTTTCATCGTAATAAAATATTGTATCTCTATTATGTTGGCCCAACAAAATTCTCTGTAGCTGTGGTTAATGGTTTTTTACTGTAAGACATATACAAATGTATTAAGACAATGCTTTGATTTTTGTACAAGATTGATTTTGTACTTTTAAAAATGGGTAAAGGAAAAGGAGTTCTAACAGGTTATTATTTATCCAATTAGCAGTATATAGAAAGTTGGCCTCAGTAGCAGGAGGGATATTATTTTGCTTATCACTGAAATACTACCCAGAGTTTAGTCTTATAATAAAGTACCATTGAGTCATGTGTAATTAAGAACAGGAAATATTAAAAGGCAATATTTGCTGAAGTACTTAAAATTCAGCTGTTAAAACAGGAATTTTAACTTATAAGTTCTTAATAATATTTTAGAGTTAAGTAGTGTTTTGAACTTACAGGTGTTTAAATTTCCCAAGTGTGGTTAATTTTTAATGATAGGTCATGTTAAGAAGTGAATTCCACTATGTTTACACAATCTTTCAAAGCTTTTAAGCTATAATGGAATTTTTCACACAGAATATTTACAACAGAAGACAGTGAAAACATCTGTCTGTGTGGAAGTG
Source organism: Dryoscopus gambensis (assembly GCA_013389985.1). Lineage (NCBI taxonomy): Eukaryota > Metazoa > Chordata > Aves > Passeriformes > Malaconotidae > Dryoscopus > Dryoscopus gambensis. Next base: position 26,793 of record WEIT01029159.1, read on the forward strand.
TTGTTCTTTGTCTGGTAAAATGATAACCTTGTGTGTATCTGATAGTTTAGTCATTCTGCAGACAAATGCTCCATCAACTTGAACAGTACATGACTAAGTCTTGTGCCACAATTGTAAAAAAAAATGAGATATGGCTTACTCTACACACCTATGCCATCATGTTCCCCATTATTATCATAGAGATAAACACAGAATCATCCCTGGAGCCTTTTGTTCAAATCATATTAAATGCTACATGGCACATGCAACTACAATGAGTTCATCTAATTGTATAGAAACAAATGTGGCTGTAGTTACCATACATTGAATTACACTGAAAGGTTATTTTAATTCATCAGAACTCTTGGGTTAATTGAAGGACATAGGTTTTCTTCCTGGGGCTAAACACCACTTATTTTAACCATTGAGTCCTCCAAGCATTTGCTGAAAATGAAGCTGACTTGCAAAAGGTGGACTTTGAAAGACACTTTNACGGGTACCTACAGATATCCTCTTCTTCCACTTTGATTTTTTTTTTTTTCTTTCAAGGAGAAGAAAAAAGAAGAACTTGGGGGTTTTTTCCAGGACTTACGCATCTCACATCATGGTTGAACCAATGGTTTGAATTAGATTGCTGGATGCAGACAAAATTTTAATGAATGGATGTCGAGTGTGTGTGCAGATGTGCTGATGATGTGCTAAGCATCCACCAGCCTGGGGTGCATTGAATTATAAGAAATGCACACCTATCTTTCTATCTGAGTTCTTCTTTAGACTTATGAAAGAGCATTCCCTTCAAAACCCAGCACACAGTCTCCAGAGGATGACTGCTGATACTGTCCTATGATGACTGCAAACAGACTTTAGAGCTCTCTCTCAGAGCCAAACAGCAGGGACCATAGGTTTCACATGCTGCAGTCCTAGTTTTCATACCTTTCAACAAAGCTGTGATTTCACATTGTGGAAGACAATGACAGAGTTAAACAAATTTGTGTTTTTCCAGTGATACAGTCTTGATGTGGCTCATAACCTACTTGAACTTCTTGATTGTAAGCTGATATAGTCACTATAGTTGACTGACATCTTTAAGGATGACCTCTCCTTTTAATCTGTCTTTCTGTACAAACACAAGTCCACTTTGGCCCATTTCTTTCTTTCCCACTTACAGCAAGCCTTGATTTTCTCTTAGCAGACCTGTTTCTAAAAGTTTAGGTTAATTTACCTAGTGGAACAACCTGTATTCTTCCCCATTGTGATGTTGTTATCTTTCTCATTCCTGATTTGGATATGGGCTGAGTGCAGTCTCATCAGTCTTGTGATGGTATTTGAAGAAGTATGTCAGGGCCTTAACAGTTCCCTGTTTCATTATGCTGATTGTTCTAAAGGAATCTGCTCTGACTCCTGTCACCTACTTCACATTCTCAGAATGTCAGGACAACAACAACAATAGGAATATGCTAAGGCCCACCTGGTAATTTCATATGGTGCCCAGAATCATGGCATTTCCAGACTAGAGCTGCCACTTTAAGATGTGATTGTTATCTAACTTCTTTCTTTCTGGTAGGGGTTTAATAAATGACTGCACATAGTGCCCTCCTGTCTCCAGACCTGGCCACCAAAGTACCCCAGGGCAGACTTGAAAATTTGGTCATGGGTCCACTGTTTATGTGTATGTACCTGTGTAGGTACAGAAAAATTGCAAAGCCCTAAAATGCTAAATCATTTAATAGTGTAGATTGGGGTGTGTGTGTGTGTGTTTTCTCTAATTTTGACATAACAAAAAAATGGGAAAGAGATCTTAATCCTTGATGCTCTGCAATGTTTGAGACTTTGGAAATTTTTGCATGACTCTTCACACCTAAATTGCTAGTGAATGCACAGTGTTGGCAAAAAAGACATCTGTGCATCATGTTCACTGGCAT
>WEIT01029159.1:28804-56958 GCA_013389985.1 Dryoscopus gambensis
GAATTCTAGTCACACTAGAATGAGATAAAAGTGTCCCATCTGCCAAAGTATTGTAATTAATAGCTGAATATGCTCCTTTGCAATTCCCATGTGCTGTGATACCAAAATTGTGTCATACGTTACTAGAAGTAGGAGAGAAGCAGTCTGTATGTTCTACCAACTGCTGTATGTATGTAACTTGGTAGGGCCTGTTTGTTATTCTGCTAATGATGTGTTGGGTTTTTACAGAAGTGTTCTCACCCATATTACATGCTAATGATGTCCTTGCCTGTGAATATCTGAGAACTGCTTTTTAAATAGATATGCATCAAGATACTACAGTGATGGGTGTATGAAATGGAGATTAAAGAGACATGGATATAGACAGGCTGGAGAGATTAAGAGATTTTGCAACCTAAAAGAATTGTTGCTTAAAACATCAAGTTAACCTACTTTAAAATTAGGGCATATTCTAAGCATGGACTGTCTTCCTAATTGTAAATAATTTTATGCACGTGTGTGTCTGTCAGAGAGGGAAAGAGAATATCCAACCAGTCCTTCCACGGATCCAAGGATCTTTGACTTCTGTGAGTCATGTTATGCTTGATTTAAAGAGATTTCTTTTGACACTATGTGAAAAGCTGGAAACCCCCTTGTGTGTGAGAGAAATGCTTATGCAATACAAGCATGAACAGCAGCTGTTTAAGAATTTCCTCTATGAAGCAGCTTTGAGAGGTCCAGGACAGGAGTTAGAAGAGCCTCTATGAGCTCAGTGCTAGTTTTAATTTGTTTGCTACCATACATAGTCTATCAAGGGCTTCTCTGCAGCCCACAATGGGCAAGGCATAGGAAGTTGAAGGCATTGTCCTGCCCATTCTCTGCCCTAACATCGGATGAGGGTATACTCGTGTGAAATTCCTTCTCTTCTGTGGAAAGTATAATTGGTACCCTGTTGTGGCTTATTTTTAATTACAATAGGTTAATAGTGGGAAATGGGATCAATTTTCAAAACTGTGACATTCCTGAAGGGAATAGATAAATAGATAAATGTGTTAGATGAGTGCAGTCCAAAATGCCTTTACCACATAAAATCTCTAAAAAATGGTTTGGAAATATATTCTTAAACATGTCATCTTGTGCAGTCTGAATTTTATTTGCATAATCAAATATTCAAGGTGGAAGTGGTAAAGCATCAAACTCCAAATCAAATTAAGTAACGAAAGAACAAAATCCCAGCTTACAGGATGCCAACTACCCTGAGTGCCAGAGGAGGTAGGAAAAGCTGAGTATTCTGTGCAGAGAGCAGGGCTGTTACTGTGTGATGGCTTTATGGGGTTTCTTTGTCCCAGTTTTACATTTTTGCTCCTCATTATGGATTTCTGGCTGAGGTGGATTGGGGTAATTGATTCTGCACACAGCTTCATTGGCAAACCACAGTGAACTGGGTTCAACTTCTCTTTGGACTTGTCTTCTATTACCTGCTTCATCAGAAGGAAACGCTAGTCCTATCCACTCAAAATAGGGCAATAGCATTGAAAAAGAAATCCCACAACACTTTAAGTTCTGTCTCCTCATACAGAGATGTCTGTTTTTTCAGAGGAATCTACAGAATGAGTAGGAGCAAACCCAAAATTTGACTTCTTTATTCATTTGCAAGTTCAGGGTAGCCCAGCAGACACTGTTATACCTATAGTACTTCTGTCATCCTAGCAGGATTTCTAGCTCCTTTCAGGCCATGGTGCTTCCTGGTGGTCACATCTCACACAACAGGACTCTATTCAGATTATCCTCCACCCAAATAAGTCCCTTTTCTTTCCCCTCTGAAACTGCAGAAAAGCCAAATAAGGCAGCAGCTGCATCCTTCATGGGGGTTTTGTGTGTGTGTGCATGTGTGTGTGTTTTACTTTGGTGTAAATTCTGATGAATCACATTTATGGAAACGAATACATTCTGTGTAAGAACAAACCACATGAAAAACTGAAGGAAAAAAAGCAGGAAGCTGCAAGCAATCATGAGAGCAAGTATGTACTATCATTTGGAAGTAAATACAAGCTTAAGCAAAATAAATTATCACCAAGGATGAAAAATGCAGGGCTAATTTTGCAGCTGTAGCCATCTATAACTTGTACTTTTTGTCTTCAAAATACATAATATAGCTTTTTATTAATCAAATGACACAGATTTTTCTAAAAGAGAAATTTAGTATTAAGATGCCAGGGTACTGGCAGTTCACAAAGATATTTCTGGAACATTATGAGAAGCATAATAGAGAAACATACAGCAACTAGCTGTATTCTTTTCTTAGCTTTGGATTCTGGATTGTACAACTTCTAAGACATATCTTTTTTTCTATCTGAAGATTCTTTTTATAGGTGACTCAACTAACAGAGGGATGATGTATTATCTAATAGAAAGAGTGAATAAGACTCTTCAGGAATGGCAGAAGACTCATGATGTTAAATGTTATCACAATATCAATGAGGGGAAAACATTTATCAGTTACTCCTACTATCCCCAGTTCTGGATGAATGCAAACCAGAGACCAACTTTTGAAAAAGCACTAGAACAGCTGCTGCAGAGGTACTGTACAAACTCTGTATCTCTCGTTTGTATTATCATTCTATTCACAAATGTGTTTAACACATTTTACAATTAAAATCAATAAGCAATAAAACATAACATGCACAGAGCATATTGTGTGGTTAAAAAATAGCTGAAAATTACATCAGGCTTCTGATCAGGGTGCCAGATACAGTTCACTGAAATGCAAAACAGTGTAGTTAAAATGTTTGCCACCTGTTTAAGGAAACATGTGTTGTTTTTCTTTTCTGGGTTTCAGATCACGTCCCCTGGAGAACACAGACCAGACCGTATTAATTGTAGGTGGTGTTCAGTGGCTTAATTCCAATCACCTGCAAATTATCCAAAAGGTGTTGAACAGGTAATGTTACGTACTTGGTGTTATTCCAATTTTTGATATAAATTATGAGAAACAACAAAAAATTTTAAATACGAAATTTTTATTTGTTTTTTTAATAGGCGTGTACTTAAATGACTTTGAAAAAAATAAAACATGCATTGTCTTTTGATGTGTCTGTTAAGTAAAAAGTGTATTCTTGTTCTTTTTTTCAATTTGTAAAACAGGGAAAATTTAACAAATATCCTGGTAATTGTCAAATCCATAGGGATGGGCTTTCACCTTCCAGTGGATGGAATCCATTCTCTATCACAGGTAAGCTACAGTATGTTTGGAGTGCATTTTCTTGGAAGACTTGTCATTTCAGCATTAGTTTTGCTGTCTGGTCAAAACATGTTGCAACCTCTGCTAAACAGATTTTAAGTGGATCAAGGAAGATTAATGTTTATATTTGCTCATACTGCTTACTAATAGGGATTCAAACCAATTTCCTTATTTCATGGATTCTGCTGCAATCAGAGAGCCATTTGATATGCCATACTTGGTCAGCTGTCCCAAAAGCCAGAAGAAGCTCCAATATTAATTCTGCTGCCAAAATTGAGAGATCGTGCTGGGGATAAGCAGATTGCTCCTCACACCACATTGCACATAGGCCCTCCTTAGGTTTCCTCCATGGTTAATGCAGGATCTGATTCACTTGCTTGGCTTGCCCAACTCAATAAATCTATCTTAACCCACCTATGAAGCCAGAACATTACAGAGCAGCTGGAATGTACCGATGAATCCAGCCTGTTACTTGCATGTTAATCAGATGTTACAGTCAGTTTAAATCATATCCAAGACTCTCAGAGTAAAAAATGTGCTCATTTCAATGTGCTGTGTAACTCACTCAATTCACTATTTTTATTTACAATTTGGACAGTGATTCTCTATTGAACACATATAAAATGAATGGATGAGAAGCACTGGAAGGCAGAATGGAGTAAGTGATGCCTACCAGTGCTGTGTGTCATGCTCCAGCTATTCCCAGGTGTTGAAAAGAGAAAATTATTACCTTTCAGAGATTACGTACGGCACTCCTTGTGTGCTGGGGACTGGTGCACACGTCTTTTTGCAACATTAACACACTGCTGTATTCAGCATGTGACTTCCTGCAACTCTACTCTTTTCTTTGCTACAGAGACTGCCCTGTCTGATTTTGCCCACTCTTTCTATCTAAGTTAGTACTGCCTATCTGCCTTGTCTCTACTGAATGTCTTCTTATTGATTCAAACCATTTTCTTAATTTATCTGGATGACCTAAATAGAATAAAGTAAGGAAATTGTTGTCATCGACATGAAGAAATGTTTTCATAGCTCCCGTCATAGTTTTCAGAAAAGCTCAATCCTAGGATGAAGAACTTACAGGGTATGTGAGGCAAGGATAGAGTGTTAAAGGCTTCCCAGGACTACCTTTTTCTTTTTCTTATTCAATAAACTTACAAAGCTCCAGAAATCAACTACAGTGCATAACCAACATTCTTTTCCCTTTCAATATTGGAATAATATGCCAAATTAACCATGTGGTTTGTATGCTCTAGGCTTCAGGATTACCCCAGTTACTCTCAAAGACCTTTTGTCTGCTGTGTTGAATCCACTGCCTTGCCAACTTTATAGTTAATTTTTTTTCTATTCTTGGTCTTCCTGAACTATATTCAGAAACAATAATCTGTTCTTCAGAAATAACCATATTTAAGATACCCATGGCCCTATACTCCCTTTTAAGCAACTGCCTCAATGAATTTGATTCAAAGCTGAATTTTTCTTTAAAGGAGCAGTTTCACCATTTGTTACAGAAACTTTATAATTGGAATTTCTTTTCTGGATTACACCTCATATTAGCTAAGTACATGTCAAAAACCACATACCCAGGAATTATATTTTAATAATGAAATATTCCTATAAAGGAAGCTGCACATCTACTGAAAAGTAATTATAATTTCCGGAAAAAACCCTACATCAGTCTTGGAATAGTAGCTATTTTCAAGAGTGAATTTATAGTAATTCATGTCTGTAGTATAACATAATTGCTTATTCAAAATGCAGTTTTGCTATTTATTTCCATGGTACAATAACCTTTAAACAATCCTTCTGACAAGACATTGCTACATTTTATCTGGAATCCAGGCAGAAGTGCAAAACTTGTGGAATGAAAACTTGATTATTCTGGATACAGCAAAAAATTTGGGCTATGAAGTGGTCGACACCTTTGTCATCACCATGGGACGTTACAAAGAATTCCTGCAAGGAAAGTGTGGCTGTCATTTCCATGAGGTAATAGTTTACACTTATATCATTCCCAGGTATTTAAGAAATTTTAACAGTCAGATCTTAGAAACAAAAAGGCGTGTGGTGAGGTTAGCATCTATCACTCAAAGTTAGGCCTGAATACAAACCGCGGGGAAAGCGGTTTGTAGGGTGGCACTTGTCCCTCACTGCTCAGAGTGCAAGGCCACCCAAGGACATGCTGAACTGCTGGTCTGGTGATTCCTTGAAATAAAAATAAACGTGCCCTTCTGCAAAGGTAACTTGTATAAAAGGATGTTGCACAGTTTCCAGGTTCTTGTATTATTTATTATGTGTTATGTATCTGTGCTGCTTCTGCATGGACTCAGTTTCTCTTTTTACTCAGTCTCACAGGTTTTTGACTGATGCCTTCCTAACTGAGCAGCTCAGCACACTCACATCAAACCATAAGAGCAATTAAAATGGAGCTTAAAATTGAAGGACCAATCTTACTGCTATATATCTGTTCTACTATGTCTGAGAAAAAATAATCTGGAATAGTTACAGTGATGCACTGTACAAAGAGAAGTGTACATTGCTTATTCTCACTCACACCCACAGTCCTGCTTTCTTGACTAAAATCTATAGAATTTTTGGGGGAGTGTTATCAGACTCACGTGAGCTCATGTGCCGTGCATCAACCTCACAGCTGGTTTCCACCTCAGGCTCCACAGCAGCTCACATGTTTTCAGGCCAGTGCCACAGCCTCTATCCTGCTTTGGGGCCAACATCAGCAGGTGTGGTTAGTCAACCAGTCCTTTAATCTGCTCTGCTCAATACCTGAGAGGCACAAACACAGCTCAGTCCAAATGAAGCTGGAAAAGAGGGAGTAAGTCACAGAGTAGATATTTATGTGATTGATAAATAGTCCCATGAAGCAAATGCCTCCCTCCATTTTACCCAGACACCTGTATTGACCCTTTCATTTATCTAGAACCCAGATGTTGGTGTTTTTGTGGGTCATTGCTGATGGCTGCAATTTCCTCAGATCTTATAAGTGAAATAGAGAGCTTCAAAATTGAATATTTAAAATGCTTTTTATGGAACAGGGTGGAAAAACAGCAGGGCGGGATCAGTCATCAGCATTTTTCATGCACTCCTCCATCATTTTGTATGAGCTCATGTGCAGATTTGGTCTTGCTTCTCTGTCCAAGGAATCTCAACAGAGTATTTTTCTGAGGAGGATCAGGAGAGAATTTGGCTCACAGAGCTGTTATTAATGAGTCTTGAGAGGTCAGTGTGCCTGAAAGAGCCATAGATATGCCCAGTAGAATCCATCATACACCAAATAACAGACTTGATCCTTGAGGAAAGCAAAAAGAAAGCCCTTGAGTTCTTCTGATACTTCATTAGTTTTAATAGTTTTGTCATCAGCTTATTTCCGCGTCCTGGCAAGTGGAGTTTCATTAGGTGCTGAAGCTGTTTGCACCAGGAAAATGGCATTTTGTCCCCAAGGACAGAGCCAAGAACACTGTGTAAAACCCCAGCACTTTTCATGTTTTCTAAAACCAGATGAGACAGATTAAATCTTGAGCTTTGTACTTTCACTTTCTTTCTCTTAAAAACTGATATTCCCAAAGTCTCAGAAGATGGCACCCCTCTGTAAATGCCATCTGAGCTAAAGCATGGCTGTGCAGGAATGGAGGACTGGCCATTCTGTGCAGTCAGAAAACAAGAACAGAAATGCCTTCAGCAGTTCTCATTTAGTTCCCACTAGCTGGCTGAAGAGAAGGCTATTTCCCCTGAATGGCCTGAAAAATTGAGTTCCCACCAACCCATTTCAGAGGGTTTCAGGTGACCCTGATAGCATAGAAATCTCCATCTCTGTAGTTCTACAATCTTTGCTCAGATTTCTGAGGGATCTGGACTTTCAAAGGGATTATGCTGAGCTGGGACAAAATATCTTGCATAACCCTGGCACTTACTGCTCAAATGTATTTCTAGTTCTATGCACACATGAAAACTGGATTTTTTATTTACCTCATTCTTTGAAAATGCTTATGGAGATTGGTCAGCACTATAAAATTATTACAGAAGCTATTTTTAAATTCAGATTTATTTCTTATTGTAATGGCAGTGAAATCATAATCACAACATAGAAATTAGCAACCTTGGGATTTTTGTATCTTAATCAGTGGCTGACTGCTGGGCAAACATTGGATTGCATTCCTGGGAGATTATGCCTAACAGGAATGCAGTTTGGGTGATTGGTTCAAGGTGGCATCATTTTGAAATAGTTGTAAGATCTAAGACACTAATTAAGAAAAATGAACCTACAGTAATTGCATGAAAACAAATAATAGACCTTGGCTTAGCTGTATGAAATTGATCAGAGGATATATTAATTTTCTACATGGATAATTCCTGGTCTGTTTTCAGTTCAGCCAGCTCTCTCATAGCCTCTCTGCTCAGTCTTTCAAGCCTTTGCACGTTATTTCTTCACTCACATTTAATTTTGTATGATTTATTTCATTTATTATAAGCTTCACTGCATATGAACATTGATTCTGATTGTTCAGTGACAGTAAATAGAAATTATATTTTTAAAAGCTAACGTGCTTCTGCATAAGTATGTGCATCAATAAATGAATTCTGCATTTTCAAGTGTCTTCTGTGATTGATATAGCAGGAAAACTGATGGGCATCAAAGCTATCAAGTCAGCATATATATACTATTTTCAAAATAAGTTAAGCACTTTTTCTGCTTTCTCTGGGTTTGCCACTGCCTGGGCTGAGATCCTCTGTCCTGCATATGTGCAAGGTCCAAAAGTTTTGTCTCTCTCAAAGCTGCTTCATTATTCATCAGTGACTGAGTATTCACTGAGACATGACCTTCAGCATTTCACAGGAGATCACACACCCCTCCCCCCCCCGCCCAGTTATTAAGCTCCTGATAACCATACCTTTCACTTTCTCACTTCTTAGTCCCAGGAGTATGGTTTTATTCCATAAGAGTTGAACACAATAATCCCAGAGCTTTATACATATTTCAGAGGCCAAGGTGGAGCATTCTTGGGCAATAAGTTACTGAATCATGTTGTGGTTATGTCAGTGTGGTGTCCTGGGGAGAGGGATGTTAAATTGCACTGTAACTCCCTTCTTGGAGAAACACAACATGTGAGGGTTTTCATCGCAACATGGGGCTTGGCCCGGTTTGCATCAAGACCTGAGAGTGAGGCATTCTCACTGGGCTCGTAGCTGAGACACGTTGTATGTGCCTCAAGTGCTTGGTATCAGAGCAAGATTTAAACCTTTCTGCAATTTGAAGCAGTCAAATTTGTTTTTCGCATTCTAAAAATATACAGACAAGTTGCTGAGTGTGAGTTTTATTGTTTTAGGTAAATTGTCTCTGGTGAAGAAAACACTCTAATACACAAAGGCATTACAAAGTCAAGCAACTGAGTATAACGGGGCTATGCATGTAGATTTCAAAACTTAAGATCTTGCACTTTAGTTTGCAACATAACAAGTTTGCCATTAAAATACTGTTTATGAGCAACTTGCACCTCAAGGTACGAGTATCAGGACCTGTTTCGTGGACAACTGCCTCAGCATTTCTGCACACACAGCTGTGTATCTGTCTTTCTAGGTGGAGGCAGAAAGCACTCACATATGTCATTTCTTTTGCAGGTGGTGAAATCCAATCCCTCTGAAGAAAGGTCACATATAACAATGACGTTATCAAGGCACTATACACTGGGGAGATATTTCGGCAGTCAAAGCAAACCATCACAACTGCAGGACTATGCAACAAATTCTCAGTCCCCGTATCATGTCCGAGGTCCAATAAATCAAGTTTATTCTGAAATCCTTCTCAGCAGGCTCTGTGCAAGTAAAAGGGAATTTGTCAGCACATAGCCTCTCTTGGATATAGCACCGAGACTAGAGAAGTGCCACTGCCTGAGTGAAATTGAAGGATCACAGTGGATTTATGATATGCTTCCTTGATTGACTGCACTCACACAAAGAGCATTTGGAACATGTTGTATTTTTCAAAAAAAACCTTATGAAATTAAGATATGCCCTGGTGACTGTGCTGTATGAAAATGGAAGATGGAGGGTTGCAAAGGAAAGAAGAGGCGAAGTTACTTGAACTCTTGCCAAAGACTAGAACAGCTGTAGTTCAAGCAAGTGTGTATTATTGATAGTAGAAAGAGACCTATATATTCACTTGAACATTTGGAAAGGGCTGCTTTAGGTCTTCAGCACTATCTAGTTTTCTATTTATAGAGACACTGTAATATTTGAATGTATTTAGAAACTGACTACATTCCATTTGAAAGAGTTTTATTTTATGTGGACAGGTTTCTCTTCCATGTCAAACCTTTTCTGTTTAGACATTTGGTTTATAGAATCTGAAAATGTCTATTAGCATTTTACAAGTGATGTAGAGTTTTGAACTTTACTGATTTTAGTGAAAACATCTCTTCTTTGCATCTTAGATGGAACAGATATCTACTCTATTTTTTTGCATGTTCTGAAGCTAATAGGGAGATAGGTTACCTACACTTGAGACTGACTGTAACTGTCTCAATGTAACATTTAAATATAGTGAATTTGTTAACATAACTTTATTTATGGTCCCAGTTTAGGACCGTGCCCTTCTGTAGGAAGAATGCTTCCATGCCTGCCTTGGCCTGTAAGCCAAGCAAGTATTCTTCCTGCATGGAAGTGCCACTTCTTTCATGATTTTTTATAAAATACTTGCCAATGTGTGAAGCCAGTACCACAAACGAAAGAAAAATCCCCCTTACAGGCACACGTAAGAATATCAGGATCTGGTAATTAATCTGTCATAGGAAGCATGTGATGTGATGTGATGGCAGCAAAATATACTGCCAGCATCTCTTGCTTGGCAGGGACAAGACGTTCTCTGAATGCCAGTTTCTGTTCAGACCTTCTCTGAACTGCAGTTTCATGCTGTAGCCCAGCTACATCCCCAGGGTTTGCAGACTTTCTGTGGGTGACACCTCAGGCAGAGGCTGTGTGTTGGTCCCCTGCCACAGTGCTGGCAGCCCACCCGTTCACAGTTGTGGTGCCTGATGGGAAACCGTCCAGGATTAGCAGCTGGGTGACAGGTTAGTGGCAATCCGTAAGATTGTTGTCCCTACAAGTTATCCAGTTATGGATCTTTATTCATCCAGTCATGCAGCAGGCAATCAAGGCCACTCTCCCACCATGCATTAGGGAAGGGAGTTTTAACCAGACAAGTGCAAGTCTTAACAAAAAATCTGCTGAGCTCTGTGTCATGCTTCCCTGCCACAATTTTACATCCACTAGCTTCTGCTTTGGTAAAGGAAGCCACAAACAATGTCAGGGAATAAACAAATTATAGCAAGGAACTAATCATCATCTTACTTGCCTTAGTAGCACACAGAGGGGCTACCCTATGTAGAAGTAGGGCTAACAATTCATGACACAACATTTAGTATTTGCCTAAGATCCTTAAACTCAACAGTCTACAGACTGCCCAGCTATAGTTTTATGAGTTTGTGCTCCTTCAGGTAAGATATGTAAAGATATAATAGGAAATTGTCATGCAATATGTAGTTTGGCATCCTAGGTGGTAGAGAGTATCCTCCAAAATAGGATCTGGCATACCTAATTTAAGACACCTTTCCCTATATTGAAAAAGCTCCTGATTTAGACAGTGATTTAAAATTAGTGAGATGGTATGATTATCTCTGTTTCTGTATAATATGCTGCTCATTGCTTACAGCAAATATGCCCAAATTTCAGTGTAAGATTTTCCCTGGCATGGAGATCTACATGAAAGATAAGTTAGGAGCTGTGCATAAATACTGAAAATATCAGCATTTGGTTTTGACCAATATGATTATCTAAAGAATATAATTGTATGCAAATTATATAATATATTCTCTTGGGTCTGGAAATCCAGGGCTGCACAACCTTAAAGCTAAAGGATAGAATATCATCATTAATATTAGTAGGTGCAAAATACAGCCAGATGTCTTTGGTATTAAGATGATCAATGAGAGGTGTATTACAGTTCTGCTTCTGATTTTTTTTTTGTAGCTCATCTAAATCCACATGCTGTTACTGTTATTGTTCTGTAAACAAATGTTTTTAAGGCATTAACTGGGTTTTTATGTTTGTTTTTTTAGCCAGAACCTATTGCTGAAGCATCAGCTTAGTGATGAAAAGGAAAGAGCTGACTTTGTTATACTGTAGCGGCTATCGGTGAATGTGCAATTCATCAGTTCTAGTTTCACCACAAAATGGTTTACATACGCTGTATACCCAGATGTCTTAATGTTTTCCAAATCTTAATATTTTTAAAATGTATTAAGTGTATATTTTCCTGTGTGTTTTCTATTTTTTACGTGTCTATGTACATTATATGTCTGTACAAAATCATTGGTACAAATTGCAAATGGATCTTTATTTAAATAAGTTCTTTGAATAAGCTTTTTCCAACACTATGTATGATCCACGTAGTCTTAGGAGTAAACAAAGGATACTAAGCTACATTTTTGTTATTTAACTTTAAAATATATCTAGTTTCTCTAGGTATGTGAAAGATGGGAGTTGAGATTGACATGCAAGGATTGGTTGCTTGTATGCATTAAAATTTATGGATTAAGACAATAGAAAAAATTACTGTGTTTGAATTCCAGTGAGAGCACATGTGTTGCTATCTATAGTTTACTCTAGAATTATTATATCTGCTGTGACATTTTGCCTGAATAAACATTAAAGTGTTCCTATAGTCCATATATTTACCTTAGTTCCATTACTTACCATTAAAATAGCAAAGGACTGAGTTGTCGAGTTGAGTTCCACCTCATAATACAGACATGAGTGGCCCTGGAATTAGTGGAAGGATTGGAATATTCAGGCTGGGGAACAAGTATTCTGAGAAGTGGAGTTTCCTGCTCGATGTCTGCCCGGCAGCATTGGAGCTTAGAACAGAACTAGGATATACTTTAAGCTAGAGGTAGAGAAAGAGTGGAAGTGTATTGCAAAATACATACTCTAATATACAGAGCAGTAATCTCAGTTATTCTTGCATTCCTTTAGCTGAAGCTGAAGCATGATTTACCAGTGTCCAACGAGCCACAACTCCTCACCTCTCATACTACTCCATAGATGTTGAACAGTGAATTGGGGTAGAGCCTTGCAGGGTACGTGGCCACCATGATCAAGTCCATCCTAATAAATATCTTTGAAATAACTGACTGACTTCAGAATAAAAAATATTTCCCTTCTTGTAGGAAATGCTTTGACAAGTCATCTCTGTCATCAGAGTTGCTAGACTTCAGGGTGCTGAAAGAATGGGCTACAAATACAATATTTATTCTTAGTATTAATTTGAAAATTATAATCTTTAGGATAATCTCTTTCACACTGTCTAATACAAGGCCTTTATTTTTCTCTTCTGTGACATATGAAAGGGACATCAAAGTAATTTTATTTGCCTAGTGGGTGGGGTAGCGAGGCATCAAATTACCTCAAGGTTGAAACAACCACTAATAGTTATGCTTCTGTTGCTATGTTGAGCCAAAGAGAATGCTTTGAAGATGCAGATATGTGTGATATTAAGTTGACTGCAGTCCAGGTGTCTTTCAGATTACTCTTTTAGAGTAAAGCAATTTTTAGAGGTGCAGTGAACTATTTGGCATAGACTCAAACTGCTAAACAAGCCTCTGCAGGGTCACATGAAAAATATTGTCTTACCTTCTTGTTTGCCTGCTAGCTTTGCATCTGGCTTGTTTTACCTCACTGACTATCTGTACCTGCTCTACTCCACATCAGCCTTTCTTTAAGATGACCCTAGAAATAAGTGTTTTTTCAGACTAGCAACTTCTGAAAATCTGAGACATAATTGTTGTAAATTCAGTCTGAATTTTCAAAACATGTTTTTGTCAACCCCAACAGCACTAATGCACAGCAGGGGTAGAGCAAGCCTCTTATCTAGGGCAGTGATTTTCTCTGATGAATTTAAAACAGCTGTGTTGTGTTGAGTAGTTAGTCTGCACTAGCACTTAGTTCTTCATGGAGCTTGCCTTTACCAAGAAAAATCCGTCTTTCAAACTCCACTGCCATCTTCACCTGTGTAAATCTTCAAAACACCAGAACAGTCTGTGTAAGACGCAGGTGTACCTACTTATTTGTGCTGGTACACATCCTGAAGTATTTACTGGTACCTTCACACTCTCCATTGAACAGAAAAGCTCTGACTACATAACAAAAAGGCACTGTGCATTTTAGGCTTACTCACCTGTGATTAGATTGTACTGAAAGTAGTGCTACATGTCAGTCTAGGCCAGTACCTGGAGCTAAGTGTCCTAGGAAATGACTCAAGTCATTAACTTCAATGGTCAAGTGGAGCCTGCAGGGTCACAACAGGGTCTTCTTCAGCACAAGTTTCTGTTGTGATGGACTTCTCCCTTTTCTACATTTTTTCATCTGACTGTTTGGCCAGCTCTCGGCACATGTGGGCAGCCCTTCCTGCAATCCCTCAAGCATGTTCACCAGCCTTGGCAAGAGACACCACATTAGGCAGCCCTGAACTGAAGATCCAGCATACGTTTAAATGAAATCTGAACTGAGGTCTTTATGAAACACAGCATCTATTAAACATCACCTTCATTTCCTCTAGTACTGAACGTCCCTAATGAGGAGCAGGATTCATTCCCTATCAGCTGAAACTCAAATACCAAGGTGTTTTTCCAGCTTTTGACAAACTTTTTCCCCACTGCTTGCTTGCGTGAAATGAAGGGAGGGAGCTGTTCTGCATGCTCCTGCCTAAGAGAGTGAGGTGTGTTCACACAATTACTGCAGTGGGCATTTCCCTCTCGTACCTCATTGTGGGGACAACATTCCCACAGCAGATGGTGTTTTCAATATTGTGATTTTTTTTTAATCTGTTTTGAGCAGTGACAGTCTATGCAGTTCAAACAGACAGCTCAGTATCTGCCAGCACTGCCTGCCCCAGTGCTGCTCTAAGGATGCCGGTAGATTCTGGGTGAAGACAAGTCTGAAGAAATAAAATCCTTGAGTGAGAAATAAAAATGACTCAGACACCTCTTGACAAAGTCAGGGCAGTTGCGAAGAGCTCACTGCAGATCAAGCAGGTGAAATTAAAGTTATCAGGAGTCCTTTAAAGTTAGTAAATTACATGGATTATTGTCAGGGTTTGAAGACCAGATTTGTCTTTGGCAGAGTTTCTCGCTTGCCATGCTCCAAAAACATCTCTTTTTTTTTTTTTTTTTTTGTTCTTGTCTTTATCAACTTCCATATTTCTGTTATGAGTCTGTGGGACTAAGTTTGATGTAGTATTTCTACTCTGCCTGATAATGATTGTGCAGCCTCCCGAGATGGTGGTCAAATCATCTAACAGATCAGAGAAGTTTTATTACTTCTGACTGTTTTTTTTTCCTTTACTTCCATATGCCAGCTCCAAAGTTTCTTTATATTTACAGAAAGCTTTAGTTATGACAGTGCTAATGCCTCCAACGTATTCAAAGAAACCTGCCAATCTCTATTTATCCTAAAAGAATGGAAAACACTTTAAGCCTTGAAAACCTGACCTTGCAAGCCATTAGACAGTGCAGCACCCAGCATGATCTAGCCCACAAATGGCTTCCTTTGAAATAGAGAATCACGGTTGTGTTTTACTAAAGTTTTCACAGGGGTGATTACAATTTAAACATGATTTGTGTGGACTGATAGGTGTGTGTTTTTTCAGCTCAGGGCCTTTGTTCAGCTCTCTTTACAGCAAATGGTATCTATTAGCTACTGTAAAATCCTGTTTCAACATCCTTCGACATTTTGTCCTGCCTGGTTCTTATAAAACGCATACATACAAGGGGATTTACTGCTGATGGTAAAATGTTAAGTCATGACAGGTCTTACTGCTCCACCCATTACTGTTTGCTAAATTCTACCTTGCATCATTTCTGTGCAGTAACAAGGAATCAGAGTCTAGTAACCTCTTAATGCATGGCTCCTCAGTCTCTAGAAGAGTTCAGCACTGTAGCCCTGAAGAAGTTATCAAAATAACACACCTTCAGCTGTGAAATGCATACAGCAGAGCCTGCAGACATACTCAAAACTTGCCTGTTGGATCGAGGCCAGCCTGGAAGTCAAGGACAACAGGTTCTAGAGACTGTTTTCAGGCACCAAAACCTGGTTTCCTCCTTAACTCTACATATTTAACAGAGGCACTGTAATTATGATTGTGGTCACAGTAGGGTTCTTTGTAATCGTCACAGAAAGACCAAAATCTGAATTATTCTCTAGAGGTGTCTATTATTGCTACAGTATTGCTTTCTGTAAAGGAAACCTAAAGCAACTCGGATTTTTCTGATTGGTGCCTAAAATTTTGAGAGAAGAATGTCAGTTCAACAGAGATGTGGCTGTGAGATTCATTATGCAGGTAAGAGATGTTTTTACATCCCATTCCTGCTCCTTTACTGCAGGAGCTTGATCACAAGCCCACCACCACCATCACCAGGACATGCTTTCCAGCACGGATAACGTAGAACATTCTCAACATCTGCTCCTGGAGCTGCTTGTATGTTTAACAGTGCACTGGATCAGAGGGACGCCAGTCCTTTGGGTGAGCAGAACATCTCATGGTAGTATAGGATATACAGGTTTAAGACCCTTCATTTGGGTAAATGAAGAGCAAATCTCTACCTACCACCTTACAATAGGGCTTGGTGAATGTCTCTGTTTCTGAAAGAAAAGCCCAGCAGACAGGCACCTAACTCCAGAAAAAAACAGAGATTCTTTTTCAAGTTTAAAGGTCACATCAGAGATAGGTACTTCGCTGGTATGTGAGGGCCCCAGCTTCTAGCACTTATTTCTGTAACAGAAGTGCATGGTGAGCCCAAGTAACTTAGGGACTGCTGACCACTATGCAGGAAAAATGTCTAATGGGCATCAAAAAACAAGCCTAACCTTGGCCACATTCCCAGTTTTGGCTCTATGGAGAATTTAGTGCCCTGTGCATCTCTCCACATCTCATGCACAAATACAACCCCAAAGTTACCACTCTGTGTGTGGCTTATAGCTGTTTTTGTAATTGTTCTCTACCTCATTCAGTTCAAAGCAATACAGTATAGAAGAGACCTCTGTGAATTGTAGCGTGTAAACTAAGTTGTGCAATTTCAGATAGATTGAGTGGGGCAGCTGTGAGAGAGCAGTTCTGACAGGGGCTGAATGGTAATATCCCTGAAGACATAGAGGGGAAAGGCAAATGGAGAGCTAGAACCGGGAGGGAGCTGAGGATCTCTCCACAAGTTAGATGCAGGCAAACCACATCCTTCCCCACTGAAGTGCTGTTGGTGGACTCATCCTCAGCTCCTGGAGTTTAAATTCCTGGCTTCAAAGTAATATTCTTAATGTGAATAAATACCTGGTACAAATACAAGTTTGTAAATGAGATGAAAAGGGTCAGAAGCAGGAACTTCTAAATGTTTGGTAACTGTATGTAACTGTGTCTAGGGAGCCCAAGGGACTATAATGAATCTATAAAACAAGTTAACACCTGCTCCTCACACTTCTGTTAATTAAAATTTAGTAGAGATGCAAGTAATTGAAAGGAGTGATCTGTCACTCCACAGGAGCCAGTCTGGAGCGGAGCATCTGTCTAGACAATGCTGCAATTACCACATTTTGTATCTGGCATGCCATCCCCCATGCTCCTCCAGCCTGGGTACTTGGGTTATTTCCTAGGGTGAGAAGGACAGAATATCAGCCTTTAAGCTCACAGTCATTTCTAGTTTTGAGTAGACAAACTCTAGACAATGTTTTGGTTGTGGAGAGGTCTGTTTGTGGTTCAGAGCTGCCTGTAAGCTCTCAACCCACAGATAACAGCACCACCATCTCCACACTACAGAATATGGTCCTGCAGCTACTGGAAGAGAGTCAGTGCAGTAGCACAGCCCAATTTTTGGTAAACAAATTGACTGCCATATGCCAGAAAAGGGCAGCACTTGTACATCTAGCAAGACTTCTCTTGTTCAAAGACATGCTACCTGACATAGATTTGCTTTAGTTTATTCCACTTGGGAATGTAAGACCTTAGCCTTGCTCTGTCCACCATAATGAGGTCTCTGCCTCCTTTTGGGACTTGGGGAAGCTGGGATGGTCCTGTCCCCTTCCATCATCCTGACCACACATTTCCTGGGATGTTTGTAAGTGAAAACACCACACTGACTATTTGTTGCCTGGTTCAAGGTTGTCATTCCCTCTGCTGGACAAAGGCTTTCTACACAGAGAGTAAGAAGAGCTGAGGAGAAAGATCCTATGAAACATTTAAGGGTTTGACAGTAATTCAGCCACAGACAAGTTGCTGAAGTGAAAAGTATGGCTAATGTCCAAGTGGCAGCGCACTGCACTATAAAATGAAAGAAAACTCAGGGCTTGATTTACAAGGGTTCTGGTAAAAATGCTATGACACAACACTGGTAGATTTTAAACCTGGATTTGTGTCTTCAAATCTTTCACCAAGTAATATTGAAGGAACTAGACTTTTTTTGTTTGTTTGTTTCAGATGGAATATTTGTGGGTTTCTTCTCATCACGCAGCACAAGCTGAAATAGGAATCTGAGATCCAATCCTGGCTTGTTCATGCATGATATCTTATTACTTTTGAAGAAAATATAGGTACCCAGCAGAAATTCTCAGTATTTTTCCAGGTTATTTCTGACAGATTTAGAGAAAACTGCTATGAAAGCACCTAAGAAAATGCCCTGTTATGATCACATATTCAACTGCAGTCAGTGCATCTGCTTCCTGGATCCATAAATATTTTATGGCCATCTAGCCAAAAATGCAGATAATGCTGTGTCTTGCACGTAGGTACAATATGTAAATCTGTTCATGTCTAGACTCCTTTCTCCAAATGGTTACATTTTTGTTTGAAAAGATCCCCAAAAAGGTCCTCCAGATGGCCAGAAAATGACAAGCCTCTGAAGCCCAAAGTTCTTCAGATTTGCTCATGCTTAACTTAGGTGCACAGGCTTTATGAACATGACTGCATGCAAGGAATTCGTGGGTTCTCCTGGCTCATCTTGATGAGGCCTGCAAACAAGAAATTGTCATCCTCTTATAAAAGCATTCCCAGTCTTTTCCTGCCTTTCTTTGAATATTACTCACTAGAATCTTTCAGCCTTTCTTTTCCACTTCCATCAGTTTTCCTTTCTTCTTCATCTCCCTGTCCACCTCCCATCTATGAACAAGTGACCAACCTCATATTTCCAATCTCCACACCTCACCTTAGCCTGCTGACTAGTGTCCAGTTCTCAGCTGGTGAAGTTATGGTCTCCATCAGCTTCATTTTGGACAACTGGTGGGTGAAGGCTTTGTGAGCAAGACAATGTGCCTGTGTTTACACAGGCCCACTGCATAACTAAAACCTATTAGAAGCAAAAGTTATAAGATGTCAAAAATTAAAATAAGGTGGGAATGCATTTCAGTTTTTCATTTTCTCTTATAAGATCCATCTCTTCATTCATCTCCCACATTTTATTCTCCAGCTAATTGATTTCATCAAATTCCTATTTTCATAGAAATGTGTCCTACCTGTCCATTTATCTTCCACCCCCTGTGCCTGTATAGGCAAAATTAAATGATGTATTTACACAGCCATGTCCTCCTTTTTAGTTGGTTCTAATACAGGGACAGTGTACTAAAGGAAGGAAAGTTTTGTTTTGTTGAGGTGGAGACCCCTGATTTAAATAGGTGGAGCTGTATTCCCGTAACATGGCAGATTTGGGATTTGGTAAGTAAATTGCACCAACTCTCACACTCACACGTGCATAAGTGGTCTCCGGAGTCATATTGCAAAGCAGTCCCCCTCGTAACACATCACCTCAGCATACAGCTTTAAGGGTCTTAAAGCTTACTTCTATAAAAAAGTTGTTTCCATAGCTCCTGGCCACTTTCTGAAAGTGACAGATTCTGCAGCTAGGGAGTAGTTTTACAACTGATTGTATTTTTTTAAGCCTATTTGCTTACTTTTGTAAGGCAGGTAAATTTAAAGTTAATACACAGTCCTTCTGTAGCCACAAAGAATACAATGGATCTTTGTCCTCCAAGACTGCGGCAGGGATCTGATCCAGTACTTACTGTCAAGTTTATATGGTGTAAATATAGTCTGATATAGCTTGATTCAGCAGACGTTTATTTTTCTGCTTATTTATACTGTAAAGATACTGCAATTTATTCCTTGAAAGTAGCAACAGATAATAAAATAGAGACCATTTGGAATACTTGCAAGCTCTGAAGATTTTTATCAACAGATCTGAGAATATGTTTCTTTTCATTTTCTATATGTATGATTCACTTAAGATTTTGTATTTAGGCTTCCCTTTGAGCTATGCTGCATTAGTTTTTGCCATCACCAGTCTCTATAACAGTACAAGTAATTTTTATTGGTAAAGATAAGTGATCAGTATTTACTCTCTATCCTTAAATTCAGCTTATATTTTTGTTTTGTCTTTGTCAGTATATTCTTAACTCTCAATTTCTGCATTTACCATAAGGAGACGTTAGTGCTGACATTGCTAACAATTTCATCTTCAATCTCAAATGTAAAAATAAAAATAGTACATCACATTCTTCATAACTGTGATAATATAAAATTTGTGACAGCTGCAATAAAACACTTTATATTGAGTTCTCTTTCATGTATTTTTACACCTGAATCACACACTCAAGCTCCATCTACAATCATGAAAGCTCTTAATCGCATGTGCCCATTAAGCTGCATTTCAAAGCATAAGTCAAGTATCACCAAGTCAGTCTAAAAATCTTTCCTATTGAATCCCCTATATTATTGGCCAGCATGCTATGATATCTTGTATAGTCTGAGGATGAGATAAACAGGAAGTGCACAAAGATACTGGAGTTGCATGCTAACCAAGTCAGCTGCGTCATAACAAAAATAGAAAGACCCTATAGCCTTCTCCCCCTTTGTTCCAACAGATATTGAAGTGGAACAAGCCTTGGGAAACACAAGATGATGTAAAGATCTAAAAATAGTCATTTCCGGAAAACAGGCTTGTTATCCCTTTATTTTAGTGTGGACCAGGCCTGTTGTATATCATTGTGATGTTTGTCCATGACCAAACAGACTCTCTTGGATCCTTGTAGATAACACCTCCCGGAGTGCAGCTGAAGAGGATGTATGTTCCATTAAAACACAGATAATGGGATGTCTGGCACTGGAAAACAGTTTTGAGGAGTAACATATAGCTTACACTCCAAGTTCATTATCCAAAAATATTTCCTAATCACTTCTGTAGAAATAGCCACAGATAATGAAAACAAATCAGCAACAGCAACAAAGCACCTGTCAGACTCTCATGCAAAAGTACCAAGCACAGCTGGGGCAGAGCAATGAGCCCAAGCAAATTCTAATGCAATTGCTGAGGATAATTACAAAATAAAAAAGATTATATGTACAAAAATGAGAAATTACAGGACTTGATGATCCTGCCTGTTGTCCTTCACTATTTAAAAGGCAGCAAAATTTTGAATCACAACATAATTAAATTTTCTGAGCAATAACAAAGGTTGAAAGCATTTGCTGTGAGTGTATCGAAACTATAAAAATGTGCTTATTTCTAGACAGAAGATATCATTAACTTGGTTTTGAGGCTGTAAATAATTTGTTCATTCAGGAGGGAAACTTAATACTGTGTGCACTATTAAAAACAGATATTTATGGCACCGCAGCACTTAATTTTACAGCTGTGTTTGTGAGCTCCTTTATACTTCGTCTGGGGAATCTTTCACATACCCTAGGAACTGCAACAAGCAAGAGATTCCAGGCATCTGGGCAGCAGCCCTGTCTCTGCAGGATGGTGAGGAAAGGCAGAGGGAGTGACAAATTGCCCAGCTCCACTCTCGCAGTCAGGATTAACTGCTGCACTTTTAAGGCACTGAGACACTTCCATCAGAGGTGTTTATGGTGTCCTGGCACCACCTGGGTGCTCCAGGGCAGTACTGGGCCACATACCTCCTGCTTGCCTTTTCCAGCAAAGACTACCTGGCTGTACTATCTCCTGAAAGGGGTTGGGATGGAGGCTGCCTTGCCCTACTCTCCAGGATGAATCCCAAGGTGTGATTACACTGCCCATGCCATGCTGAGGAATACTGATCTTTCCTCACAGGAGTAGGGGAAATCGCAGATGCTCAAGCTCCTCACTGACCCCATTTTCACTGGTGGTCACTGGAGGCTTTTGTGGTTGTTGAGCTGCTCAAACATCTCAGAACACAGGAGTAAAAGGAAGATTTCAAATAAATACTTATAAGCACAATAGGAAACTGCCAGTGGGAAAGGCATAAAAATACAAAAAAAAATCCCCAAACAACTCAAATTTTTCCCTTTTATGACCATGGCCTTAATTTTTGCATTATTTAGATCAATGCTATTACAAGGTTGCTGAGATGTCAAACCCCAGCTACTCTGCTAACTTGCCAGTTTAGCAGAGTTCAATTAGCTGGGGACAGCCTAAACCCTGTAGACTTAGGCATCTTGCCCACAGCTACACACATTTTAAACCACAACTACCCTGCCTTATGCAACAGTGGAGAAATATCACAGCTGCGGGAATATGATAAGGGTAAGGTTTCCAAAGCTGAAAGGCTCTCTTTGACAACAGTGTTAAAAAGTTTAAGTGGGTTCAGATATTTCAGTGCCAGGCCCAGTCAAAAAAAAATTGTTAGAAAGAGAGAAGACAATCACTGAGGAGAGGAAAGAAAAAAGTGGCTCAGGAAGCAGGTATCATGTAACACTGACTTAGCATGATAGAGTAAGATTCAAAGGAGGATTTGATGTTTATCATCTAACCCAATCAAAATTTTTGAAAGTCTTGTAAAACCTGCTAGTGCAAGGCATCCTGTAGCCATTTAACATTAAAACAAACATTTATGAAGGGACAGAATGCCCTCTTACTACGGAGTTTCTTGCACCTTGATTTTTAAGATCTGCTGTGCTCATTGCCAGTGGAGAGATACAATTTTACATGGGCCTTGGATTATCCACAATGTAATCGTATAAGGTTTTAATTTTTTAATATTTTTTCTTTTTATCAGTCAAAAAGTGCTAAGTGGGAATGGGGCAAGATGTGAAGCAAGAATTATTGGGGATATAAAGAAAAAAAGATGAGATACAAAAGATGAAATTCATGGACTGAAATGGGAGAAATCTTTGAAACTGGGAGGGGGAAAAACATGTAATGAATTATTTGAATTTGGAATGTTTTAAATGTTGTCCTATAACTTAAATGGCTCTTAAATTTAAAAAGTAGGCAATTTATTTTTTCCCAATACCACCACATCATGGGTAGAAAGGGAGTACTTCTGTGGTTGTTGACACAATACCATTCCTTTACATTTTTTCCTAGGCTTCCTCTGTTTAAGCTGGCCTTGTAGGTAAATTCACAGGTATGGTGTAAGTAGTCTGATCACTGGACCAAATGTTTTGCAAATTAGGCACACATATATACCTCGATGAATGAGAAGATGAGAAATAGAGCTTTGTATTATGACAGTTGCAGAGTAGATTCTCCTGTTTCTATCATTATACTCACTCAAACGATAAGTAGCTCATTAGAAATTGAATTAGCAATGAGAAACCAAGGACCTGATCATGGTTTTCATAATGATACACCCTCTGACACCAGAAAATTAAGTAGGTCTCTGAATGTCAGTTCTCTCATCACAGGATGGCAACAGTTCTGTGTGTGTGAATCATGTCTATTAGGAGATGTAATAAAATCATCTATGAAAGAGTCCTGTGGAAAGTGTTAATGCAAATTATCAGTTGGGGCAGGAATATAAATTGTAGATAAGTTGTAGACAGCACTGCTCCTAGGGGAGCAGTTCCCCCTCCTTCTTCTACCTGTATTATACCTAAAAGTCCGTGACCTCCTTGGGAGCAAGCATGCTGCTTCTGTGCAAACCAGGAACGCGCAGGAGCACACACACACAGTCTCTTACCCTGCTTATCCCATGAACTTCTGTATGAAGCTTACACATACCTCAACAAAGCGGTGGTGTTACATCCTCACGGGAGTCTGATTTAAAACTAAATAAGGAATACCTCCAGATGTCCCCTCTGCACTGAAGTAATCTGGATTCTTCCATGCACTTGAGCTACTCTTTTCACCAAACTCCACAATTACCTCCTAGAAGTTCTGCAACACCAGCCAGCAGCACCAACTCTAATCTCATACACTTTACCTAAAAAACAAAAAATAAAAAATTTAAATGATTTTGCTTCAAGTACAAAGAAAACATTAAGCAAACTTTGTCAGTGAAAAATTCCTTTTTTCATTATAACCTGTCTCCAAGAGCATTTCTCACCATCCTCAAGACAACCAAGGAAATTCATTGACGGCATAAAGGTGCACTGTTATCAAATACAATTTTATCACTAATTTTAGCTTTTAATAATAAGTAAGGTCTGGGTGAAACCAGAATTAAAAAGTGGATTTTATTCCCACATCTTTCACACTAGGCTTTGAAGCTTTTACAGCATTCCCTTGACGAATTTTACTTAATATTGGTATGCTGAAAATATTTCTCTTGAGTAACTCTAGAAAATACCTACATTTAGACTGTCCGTGTCAGAGAACAGAATTTGCCAGCAGCACTTCAGAAGAAACCCATACCTACTTCCAGGATCCCCCCAAAAATGAGCAATTCTCAAGCACTTGTGTAAATTTTGGTAAGCCCAGGACACTACCTCCAGATTTGTGACCACAGGAAACAGCAGACTCTGGAGTCAGACTGAGTCCTTTCTTCCTAAGCCCCAGCTTTCTGACAGCACATCACCAGTAGATGTAGACTGCCAGAAGACCTGCTCAGGAATTGATTCAGCAGCTATCTGGAGTTGCTGTCTCCAGAAAGCTTCATTTTCTTCTGGATCCTTTGGCAAAGACAGAAGGGATTGTGAGAAGCATGCATGCTCTTTCCTCACCTTCTGGGTACTACTTCTCCCTTTTTTTTAATGTATCCATGCACATAGAAAATGTGGTTCTATATACTGTGTTGTGCAGCTACCGTAAACATAATATTCAGGGGCAGCTTTGGAATCATTACATATTTGTGAGGTCTGTTTGCGAAGTCTCCATCTGACAACATGCTGCTACTGGATGCACTTTAACTGCTGTCCCAGTCATTTGTGAACTCAGCATGCTAGGTCTGAGTCAACAACTGTGGCGGTGGCTCAGCCTACTCCTAGGCTGAGGCCCCGCAATGCTAATCAAACCCCGAAGCTTGTACCATCTTTTAGTCTGAAAAGTTCTGTAAAGTTCGGTTGTTCATTGATTTTTTGTTACAACTCCCGCCTCCCAAACTCCCTTATGGGTTGTATCCCAGTTGTACCCTCCCCTTTCCTTGCATCCCATGGTTCCCCTTGTGTTACCACCCCCCTTTAAAAAGGGCTGTTCGCCCGGTTCCGGCACCATTTGGTTCCGGGGCCCTCCAAGATTAAAAGCTTATTGGAACCCACAGCTGTGGCCCTTCCCGCCTCCTTTGTCCTTGGGGCCGCTCCAGCCTAACACCAGGCTATCTGGCGCAAGCCCCCGGCGAGGGGAAAGCACGTTTACTACCTGGCTCTGTGGCTCTCCGCCGCGTCTCTCCTCTGCTGCCTGCCGTGCGGCAAGGACGCTTTTGGAGACACTGCCGCGTTGCCTCTGTCCTTCGGGCACGGCCAGAGAAACCCGGACAGCGTCAAACAACAGTGCGTACTTTCAGGTATAAATATCAAAATGAATAATACACTGATAACAGCAATAATGTTAAACCTCTGGACAAGCAACAGAGGGATCTTGGAGGGCTGTACAGGGGAGAAGGGGCATCTGTTTTCCTCTCCTAATTTCCCTTCTACTGCCAGCCCGATCTTATTGAACTCCTGAGACTTGGCTACAGACATCCCTTGACAGAGAAATGCTGCACTGTGAGGCAGCACTGTACCAAGACCCCTGCCCCAAAGTCCAGGGACTCACTGCACATCTCTCCTCATGTCCCTTCCCACTGAGGGTACAGTACTCTGACAACCCCCGTGGTGCAATGGCTCTGCTTGGGTACCACTAGTTTGCCAACTGGGTTCCAGTTCCTTCAATGCAAGGACTTGGCACAGATTTGCCCAGAGTGATGGCACATCATGCAAGCCAAGCACTGAGGGGGATTGAAAGTCTGCTTTTTGTGTTAGAAGTACAGATTCTGAGCTTGGTCACCACACGTGATAAATGTCATAACTGAAGGGATAACCTGATACAGGTTTTCCTCTGCTCATTTGTATAAGATAAGGGGATAATGACCCCATTGTATGTACAGGTAGGATAATGCAGTTTGCTCTATCATGCTCATGTGTCTGATAGGCATCAGAAGTTCCAGGAGAAGGAAAATAATTTGAACAAAGCTTTCAAAAGTGGTGATTTGTTTAGGAGAAGTTAACTTTGTATGTACTTACATCTAATAAGATGACAAACCTTGACCCTAGTGAAAGCACTAGCCACTATCTTTTTAAAGAGATAATTGGCCCATTGCTGAAGCACATTATCTGTAAGATGAAACTTATTCACACAGATTCTGTGCAACAGAGTATTCCTTTATGCAACAATGAATCATATATATATATATGTAATTGACTCTGTCAGGAACACATTAATGTTCATTAAATATAAAATTAATAAATGTCTAATCAGGAAATACAAATTTATCTTCCCTGATTTATAGTAAATTTTGTTCACTGAAGCTTGGCACTTGACCTTGGCTTGGATTCCTCTTCACTGTCTCTGAATCCCACTCATGTTGCTGTCTGTGATGGAGTGAATGGTTTTCTAGCACAGAGGGCTCTAAAGCATCAGTGACTTAGAATTACAGACTTCAGAAACATTTGGCAAATCACAATAAACTTTGGTAGATCAGCAAGGCATTTCTAAATTGTTCCCCTTTGCAGGTTTGCAGAGCATGTAATGTGCAAAGTAAAGTGTTTGCCCTTCCATTCTCAGTAGCCAAGTGACCTAGATGCAGACACAGAGCTCTAGACTAACAGAAATAGTACTGTATGTGCTGCCTTGCCTGGGGAAGACACTATTGCTGGAGGGAATAAAGCAGAGGGAGGGTATAAATAGCAGGCAGGAAGCTAAAAGGCAGGAGAAGGGCAGAGAATGGGGATCTGCTGGGGGATCCGGCTGTGACAGCACCAGGGCAGTGTTTGTAAGGGAAACAGATGGCAGAAAGGCAGATGGGAGATTAGGATTCAAACACATAGTAACCCAAACTTCTTTAAATCAGATGGTCATGGAAAAATGCAGTTTGCTTCCAGCCGCTGCTAGAGGTTGAACTGGATGATCTCAAGAAGTCCCTTACAATTAATATTATTTTTTGTTTAGCATCAGCCCTCCAAATTGAAAGTGTTTCACTTTACACTGTGTATGATCAAAGCATTTCCCTAACTAGATAAGGATGATTGTAGCAAAAAATGTACGCAAAATCACATCCCCGTGGGAACCCAACAGAAAAGTAATTTATTTATTTATGAGGCTATACATGAGATGCTACAAAAAGGATTGGAATTTTTGAAATTAATATTTTTCTAATATAAATCTTACATTGCTGTTAGCACATAAGATTCTGTAGCTACTATATAAAAATTCACATATAAGAATTTAGAACCAAAAGATCCTATTAACGTTTAAAAGTTAACCCAGCAAAAACAAAATCAAAACAAACAAACAACCACAGGGAAGAAGTTTAAAGAACCTGAAGGAAAAAATAATTTCAGAGTGGATGATAAATGCATAGAGCAGATAAAGGAGCACACAAGGAATCCACATCTGCGAGACCAAGGCTTTGAATTAACTTTAGAAGATGGAGCCAGGAAGCAGCAATGAGGATAAAACGAACCATGTGTCCTGGAATAATTAGATAATTCTGTGACACAGCCCACACATTTTGGCTGGTTCAGGTCTGTTTCATGGCTGGTTCCCTGTGTTCCAGTGTCCTTCAGCCATTTCCCTTACTCTGGTCTATGTTCCTCTGCAACCACAAGCAGATGTTCTCTAGACTAAAATTCAGAACAGAGAAAACAAGTTATATTGAAAGGTTTAAATAACCAGTGAGGTCATTAGCAATCTGCCCAGAGTTGGTGATGCTTTGGAGACCCTTTGAGAGCAGATACATGAGCATGAAGTAGGAAGGAAACATCATTTTATAGATCTAAATATGCCACAGACTGTGCTCTTAAAACATCTCAGCACATTCGTGGGGAAGAAAGGCAGGGAGAACAGCACATCTACGTGATGATTTCCCAACATGCTGTACTCTTAAAAATGTTCATTTGTCATTGAGATGATTTACTGTGCTCTTCACTTGGAGCTATTGTCAGTCAACAAGAGCTATTTCACTAATTTACGACTGTGTCAAATCAAAGTTTTACAGATCTGCCATTTAACCCAGATTATTTTTAGTGCAGGTGTTTTGCTTACACAGAAGGAAGCAGCAATATACTGTGATCAAAGAGGGCTTGAAAGTCCAGAGTGCCAGCACCAGCCCTCCATCAGGTGCTAGCTGACTCATTGGCTTTTAATGTGTAACTAACGACCAACAAGCGAGGTAGCAGTTGATAAGACTGTCTCACTGAAGTTAACAGGAATGAACAAACGCTGTCCTAAAGAATACTGATGCTGACTCAATACTGCTAAAGCATTATAAAATTGAATTTAAAGTGTGGGGAATGTTATGATCTATTAACATCATTTCTCTCATTTCTGTGGATTAAATCACTGCAGACCTACGGGTTCCTCTGCCCCCAGTTCCGCTCTGCCGCACCCGGACCCCGCTACACCCCTCGCAGCCGCTCTCGGCGCCTCACAGCCCAAGAGGCAGCACCGCAGAGGTGCGGAGCGGTGCGGAGCGGTGCTTTGTGGAGCGCAGCCCC
>WEIT01029159.1:57669-70429 GCA_013389985.1 Dryoscopus gambensis
GTCCGTGCGTCCCGTCGGCAGAGCCGGGCGCAGCCGGGACGGGCGGGCACCGCAGCCGTCCCGGGAGGTACCGCAGGCACACGGAGGGCACCCAGCAGACGAAATCTGCCTTGTCTTTGCAACAAGTTGTTGCTGCTTCTTGTAAGTTTTGCATAGTTCGTCCGTGGATGACGCTGCCCGTAGGTAGAGCCACTTAACTATGTTGAAATATTGTTGTTCTTAGACTTAGGTTGGATTTATCCCCTTGTGTCATAGTTACTAAATGAGTGGGCTTATGACATAGTATTTCGGAGAGGTCACTTGCAGGTAAAAAAGTCTGCTCAGGGCACCAAATACAATGTGAAATGCCTTAAAATGTATAATATGTGCTCAGTTACGTGGTGTTGATCAGCACAGTGAAACCAAAGCTGCTTTTTTTTGCATAAAATAATTACAGAATTGCTGGAATTTCCACTGAAATAAAGATGAGAGTTTTGTATCAAATGTCACACCAAAGCTTTCCTGCAAGTTGCAAGGATTCTGCAACTTTTTTTTAGCTCCCCGGTCACTGATTGTGTGATGGATGTGACTTTAAGTACTGTGGTACTTCACTTGGTGTTCATATAATCCTCACTTTGTACTAAAACATGTAAAATCCCCAAGCATTAGTTGTGAAAACATAAAGTAAGAAATAAAAAGTGATATATATTCCGAAAAGGAAAGGGGAAAAAAAAAGAAAATGAGAGATGTTTTCCCCACTGTATGGAGCCGTATGTATTGTATGTTAGTCCTGTTCAACAGGAAGGACTATTCCTGGAGACCCATAAATGAGTGGCACTGCTCACCCACAAAGCTTCACTAGTATGTGCTGTGGAAGCCTTTTATGATGGTACCAGCACCACAGACTTAGAAACAAACAGGAACTTTCCTGCCCATGAGCAGGAACTTGGGAGACTGTAAATAAATCATTTTTACAACAGTGAAATTTGGCCCATTTCACTAAAATTTCAGCTACATTTATTGACCACTCATTGATTTTCAATTTTCTTAGAGTATGCCTTGCTTAACACAGTTTAAAGCCATGTGCCACCTTATGCCAGAAGTTTCAGGGAATGGGACAGGCATAAGAAGCCCAGGCAGGTCCCTCCATGATTCTTCTGAGATATAGTCTGACAAGTAAAGGCCTTTCATGCTGCTGTCTTTCCCGTGGCCAGCTCATTCTAGGAAAAGCACGTGGCCTAAATCTTTGTGCCAGCCTGATTTCTGCCTGGTTTAAGATTTCTGGGGCTCTTTGCAACCTTTGTGAATTAGAACAACATCAATATTTGCTAAATTTAGCATGAAGTAAGCTTTGGCCCTATACCAAAGTAACCTGGGATTGTGACAGCTTCTCTGAGATTTAAACTAACCTTTTCTTCTTCAAATCAACATGAATAGTGAAAAGCAGAGTGGAGAGTAAGGGGTTTGCCATGTGGTTAGTTTGGGGTTTGATTTTTTTATTTATTATTAAAACTTAATTGACTTGAAAATTTCTGTGGCAAATAAAGTTCTTAATCAGATTTAAAAAGAATTTACCAAAAATTGCATGGTAAAAGTAGCGAGAAACGGCACCATTAATAGCATGGTCATATGAAGAGGCCCTGAAGCCATTTGGGCATGTGAACATCCACTGCTTCAAACAAGTTAACGCTACAGACCAAGCTGTGATGACTTTAAACTTGTAACTGTTCCCTTTTAACAATCATCTGGCTTGTAAAGTCCTTGCCTATGGCCCAGCCAGGAAGGTAATCGGAGGGAGTTAGGGAGTAACGTTCCCACGCCTTGCTGTGTAGGCACGAAGGAGACCGCGTTCATCTCGGCGGTGACGGCGGCGGGCCTCGTGCACTCGGTGACGCGCTCGTGCAGCGCGGGGAACATGACCGAGTGCTCCTGCGACGGCACCCTGCGGCACGGCGGCTCGGCCAGCGAGGGCTGGCACTGGGGCGGCTGCTCTGACGATATCCACTATGGAATGTCCTTCAGCAGAAAGTTCCTGGACGTGCCTTTCAAGAACCTAACAGGCAAGAGCGGGAGTGGACTGGTGGCGATGAACCTTCACAACAATGAGGCTGGGAGGCAGGTAGGTGTCATTCAGATGTGGCAGCAACTGCTTGATCACCCTCATTGACAAAATGGCATCAGCCAAAAGAGGCGGGTCCTTGGCTGCAGGTATTGGTGGGGGCAGTGTCAAGAACAGCAGTAACATCAACAAAGCAAGCATGTACAAACTCTGAATCAGAGCTGGTTTTAACCAACTAATCTCTGTCTGTTAAAATAAAATCCACAAAATAAGTAATAGATCTGCAGTGCTTAAACAGTATATTTATCTTAATTAGATATTTGATATTCAGTTGCAAACTTGAAATAGTCCTGTTATCAGCATAATACAATATGATTTTTGTCACTGATTATTCTGTTACTATCATGACCTGCATTTTTAATTCTCTCTAATACTGGGTGAGAGGCCAGCTGGACACAAGGCCTCATTACTCATCCACAGTCTGGAGTCCACACCTGAGAATGCAAGTTTAACATTGTTCAGAGGGGAAATCAAGAGTTAATATTTTCTTTAAAAACATGGGATAGAAATGATACCTCCAAAGTAGCTCATTGGTTAGGACATGCATCAAAGAAGTGAAAGGAGCCTGACTTTGGATGGCTTTTCTTCAGCCCAAAGAACTTCCAACCCAGGGTTGCTGAGGAAAAGTGTGTGTTTGGCTGTGTGACATTGGATTCTCCTTCCTGTCTTGCAGAGGATTAAAAATGGGGGCAGAAATAGCCTATACAGGGAGATGTGAACCTGTAATCTGGTGCTTGGAGCTTACATCTGGAATGGCAGAGATGTGGATTTTGATTTTTCCTTTTAAATTACTTTCTTTGCTTTACCTTAGAGATTTTAGCTTTATCTTTTATGGCTCTCTCTGGGCCCATAATACTTTTAGTCTGTTCTGCTCAGTGACACAGCTTTAACTAAAGGAAAAGAAAGAAAGGGAAAACCTGTGGTTTTGACTACACATATTGATGGACTCCATTGTAATTCTGAAATTTCCTGTAGCTGGCAGCAGCATCAGTGGCTTTTACTGTAATCAACTTTCCTATCTGCCATAGACAAGGAATAGCCATAATAAGCCACTGTAAGACCTATGGTGGTATAACTGAAAATTACTTTAATTTGAATTTCTGCAGGTAATATGTGTTATTTCATTTAAGCTATGTAGTTGGAAAAGCAGAAAATCTTTCAGATCTCTTCCAACCCAAACCATTCCTTGATTCTACAGTACTATGACATAACCCTTTTCATAACTGAAGTAGTTGAAGCAAACTTTAAACCTAAGTAAATGCTGAGAACAGTTACTGTGAGTTTAATTAGGTGCCAGTCAGCTAAATCATCTCCAAGGAAAGGTGATTGGTATCTTGTAGTAGCAGATGTTGATAAGAGGAACAGAAGATTAAATGATTATTTCCTTAAATAAAGACTGAAGGGTTGTTTATCATGTTTGTAGAGTGAGATAGTTAAGGAAGAAATATATAGTCAGCTTCCATGCATAAATATTTTTTAATTTAGTGGCAAAATGTAGGATAAAGCAAATATTTTGATCACTGTCCAGAATGAAAAAGAATGTTTATTGTTGGTACTTGGGATTTCTAGAAACAATATTATCCGAAGTTTTAGCATAACTCTTCCTTTTTGTATTTTCAAAATTTAACTAGGGGAGGCTGAAAAATGTTGACCTTCGTGTTTTGGGGCTTACAAGAAGGATGTTTTGATATCTTATGACCTTTTGCAATAACTACTATCATGTATAGTTTGGTGTCTTGCAAGAGCAGTCTTCCAGAGACAATACTTCTGTGTTTGTTTGGAGATAGTAACAGAACTGGTATGTGCAGAATTCTCGTTTCTCTCCTATTTCAGTACAAAATGTTATTTTACGCTTCCACATCTCATAGTTATCATATCAACATATAAAAATTTTAGAACTGTGTGTCTTTTGAGTTGTCCACTAATCTGACTCTCAGAAGATTCAGATTGCATCCTTATTCTGCTACAAGATAAAAGTTCATCATCTTTTAACACAGCAGTTTTCAGTACTTAGATGTCCGCATGTGATTTGGGCTCTTCTGCTCCTCATACAAAAGGATGTGGGGAGTCAGGCACTATGGGTTGACTATCATTGCATTAGTAGTATTTTACTGTTGGAAAAATTCTGCTCACTTTTTCACTTGTGGAAATTTATTTGACGTGGGACTTGTGTTATCACATTGAAAAAGCCTGGCTCATCAGAGAGTTTGTTTTTATTGATATTTGTGGACTGGTAAGAAACTCACCAACAGTTTGGAACTGTTCTTAAGTGCTGCACCTCTGGTAGGATGTACTTGTCTTCATGAATAATCATATTAGTTCTACCAGTGGCTGAAATTGGGACATTTGGTTACAGGCATCAGTTCCTGTTACAAAACAAGTACTGACAGTCCTTGTCACACAGCTGAGAGCAGTGCCTGCAAACAGAAAGATTAACTTGGAGATATTAAGCATTAAATGGTATTAGATAACTGGTATGCAAACTGTGATTCCATTGACACTCTTCTTTGCTGCAAGTCAATCTCTGCTTTCTGCCCATCTGCCTGTTCTAGCCACAGATTCCCATCCTGTGCTGCTCCCTCTGCTGCTCCTCCCTCATTGGATCAGTGAAAGGAAGATAGTTTAAAAATGATCTTTCTCTCAGGTTTATTTTTTCAAAAGAGCAGTGTTCATCCCTGTTCATCACGTAACCCTGCACTCTTGTTGTGCTTGTACCACCAAGGCTGAGTGGCAATAGGGGCAAGAGGAACTGCTTAGATGGACTTGTGGATGACCACAGCGCTTGTGGACCCAGATCAGTTCCACACTGATCATTTCTCGCAAGTTATCATAACCCACCTAAGAAAGCCTGTCCAAGCTTGCTCAGAATGACACATCTATCCACTAGGTTTCTGTAACAGTGCTCCTCTGAAGTTTTCCATGAAATTTTGTTTCACAGGGAGAATCCTTTCACTATTTCATGAATAACTGAACAGATTCACCATATGAATCCAAAGTGTGAAACAGAACACTGGTTGTGGAGTCAGCCTGGAAGTCGTAGTCCCAGGAACTCTGCATCCCAGTCCCTGTGCACTGCTGAGACACAGGTGTGTGCTGCAGCTGTCCCCTACCAGAAGGCCACATTGGCTGTATAGGCACCTTCTTAGGTTTGCTTGAAACATCAGGAGAATATGCCTATCCCTAAATTTTGCCAGATGCTCAGTTACGGGAGTTTTTTCATTGAAGTTCACATGGCAGACTGAGATACAACAGCATGTTCTGTGATCAGACAAAGCAAAATGTCACCTCCCCGTGCTGGCAGCCCAAAGTAGATTGGAGTCCAGGCTGAAAATTTGCCCATCCTAGCAGGTGGGAAGCAACACACTGAATCACATTTGTAGTTGCATTCATCTGATCATCTGTACACTGCTAATGTATGCTGCATTTTTATATTTTGATATCAGTCTAAGACTTCAACATCAGTTTCTGCTCCTGTTCCAAAACTCTGTCTCCCTCTATTTTTGTTTAATTCATCCTCAGAGAGAAACTCTGAGTATCATCTGCTGGGCTACTTGTCCACATGGAAGTAACTCACCCTTAGCACCTAGCAGACATGTCCAGAGCTTCCTCTGACAATTTCTGGATCCTTCTGCCCTTAGTAAGTACCTAACCGTACTGCAGTGAAAACAAGGATTACACATGCACAATATGATTTAAAACTACTTTGAAATTCTAGTTACTTGATGAAAATAGCTAATCATTCAAAACTAGAAAAATACTATTAAATCCTCTCTATTTTTAAGTTGTATGTAAAATTTATCTTTTGATATTGTGTTTCTCTTTTCCTTCACATTTTTATTAGGTCATCTGTCTCCTGACAGACTTTTTGTGCTTGGATTTTAAATTCTCATCTGCCTCAATCACTGTTACTTGATTAATACTCTGACTACCCAGTAATTTCCTTATTGACAGATTCTTGAGATATGAGCACAAGGTCAAGTATGTCTATTTAACTACTCTGTGTAGAAGAGATGGTAAGTATCTACCAGTATTAACTAGCAGTTGATTTGCCACTGAAAGAGTCTTTGTGCTCTGGGGTGGGAGTTTGCTTGTTGCAATGTTCTTATTTCTTCCAGTAGTGCAGAAAAATCTCCCAGCTGCAAAAGCAGCCCACAGCATGTGGAAGTATCTCCCGTGCAGGTGCATCTCTTCACCAGGTTTAGTTTGCCAATGCCAATGGCTGTTCTAGGTCAGGGCATACGTCTGCTCTTTCTTGCTAATGTTTTTTGTGAATGTCTGGCATATTTGGCTTCCACAGTAACTTCCACCAACAAAAAGGTCCTGTTTATTCACCAAAGATGTGACTCCAAGCAAACACTTCGGTCATGTGTTTTTTTAATATTTGTACAGATTTATGCAAATGCCAATTCAGGCTTGTGTCAATACTTTTGGGGCAGAATGTGCCAGGAGGCCTCAATGTCCACTGAAATCAATGGAGTAACCATGCTGGACTCATCTCAAACTTCAGTGACCACAGTCACCATGATGAAAAGTCCCAGTTTAGCACACAGGTCAGAAATAGCTCATTTGATTTGCCCTATGCCTTAACTGCTTCTGGAACTTTGAGGATGGCATTTGTGCTGCCTGAGCTACCAATACGGAGTCTGGGACTTAAGTTTATTTCTGGTCCTGCAGAGGGCCAGTGGGGCTTGGTAGGATTTCAGGTCTCAGATCTCACTGCAGAATCAAGGCTTAGGAACTGGCACAAACGAAACTACTTTCTCAGGGGCAACCAGAGAAGGGTGTTAGATTTGTCTTCTGTTTTTTAAATTCAGCTTGAGAAAGACAGAGATTGACAGCAGTTAATATTTGTGAAGGCTGTGGGATAAGCAAAAGCTTAGGGTGAAGTTTAATAAACATTGTGTAGTTGGGGTGTTGGGGTTCTTTTGTTTTCCCCAAGTTTTGCTAAATAGTTGTTCCTGCAAAGAGGATTAATTTGAATATGCATTGGCCTTGATGCATAAGAAGTTTCAAGACAAACTTAGTATGAGTTAATTTAAAACCCACACTTCTTGTTAAATTTCCCAATTGCTTTGATTGTGGAAATTAAATATGGGGGGAAAGGTTAGTAAAATGGAAGATGGCAACATGGGCTTTCCGCACTATTAACCGATGGCCCATATGAGTCTACAGGATGGCTCCACAAGGTACGTTAACGGAAATGTAAAACAAACCAAAATTTATGATACCTTGTCTTTGTGCTACATCTGTACATGTGTGAATTTTCAGTGCCTTTTTCAAACTCTAATGTGAGAGTTGTCACAAGACTAATCGTATGATTTTATGCTATGACTATTAGATGTTAGAGAAGGAAGTATTGTATTGATTGTCTGCTGAGTATTTGAGTCAGTCTCAGATAAAGGAAGTTACTGCTTGGTAACAGATTTCAGTTATTTGAGGCTTGTTCTCCTATAAATTGAGCCAAAATTGTTGTGTGTTACAAAAGCTTAACACAGGCTTCAGATTCCCATTGTTGGTCAGACAGTTACTGTTCAGCCCAGCCCTTGCTTCTGCATGGGCATGGAAAGGTGACTCATCTAAGACGATTTTAGTGTTGGCAGTAACTGTTGAAACCTTGCTAAAACATGGCAGTAACTGTGGAAACCTTGCTAAAACATTGAAAATAATGAAAGTAATATGAATGCAACTGTCTAAATGTGTTAAATAGAGCCATTATGAAACTGGAAATGCTAGAAACCCATACTAGAACTAGGATGCCTAAATTACAAGAACAGGACATATGACTAGAATTGAGAAGCACCTGAGATTTACAACAGAATACCTGAGTTGAAGACACCTCTGCTAAGCCATGGTGGGTCTTTTGACAGGCTTTCTCTGAAGCTCAGAGATGTGGGCATCTTCCTGCTCTTCCAACAGAGTTTGCCCTGAGGTGCCTCCAGGCTGTGCTGCCTATGGTGCTGAGCCACACTGGTTACCCAGGCACTGTTGTGTGACCTCAGCCATTCCTGTGGCCTTAGTTACAAACTGGGTAGTGAATGTTTAGTGATCTTCTTGGTAGCTGTAAAGTACCCTTAAAAGGCACTGGGCACTTACTTGCTCAGTGTTTTCCAACATAAGAAGGGTGCCGTGACCTGCCCTATCCCTGCTTTACCCGTCTGCTATTCCCACTAGACCCTTTCACCCACGAGAGCCTTTTGCATTCCAGCAGTGGGAGGAGTGACACAGGACGTGCCATTTCAGGTATTTAGGATCCTCCAGAATGAAAAGCCATCTAGAAATCATAGCTTTCATTTTTGTGATTCAATATTGCTACATTATGGCCATTGCAAACTGCAAATGGAGAGCACGTCTGAAGATCATGCCTCTCATAGTGGGGGTCCAGGACTGGAAACCTGGTTTCTAACACATGCTCTGACTTCCCTGTTACCGAAATGGCAGTGGCAGCTGTAATATCAAATACTTTGAGACCCCTGTATTACTGATGTCAGGCAGCATTCCTAATGAATGAAAGACCGCATCCAAATGTTGTTCTCCCTTTGTTTTCAGGCTGTAGTAAAGCTGATGTCTGTGGATTGCCGTTGTCATGGTGTTTCTGGGTCCTGTGCTGTGAAAACTTGTTGGAAAACCATGTCCTCCTTTGAAAAGATTGGCCGGTTTTTAAAGGATAAGTACGAAAACAGCATACAAATATCAGACAGACTGAAAAAAAAACTACGCAGGAAAGAGAAAAGCCAGAGAAAAATACCAATTGGGAAAGAGGACCTGCTTTATGTGAACAAATCACCCAATTACTGTGTCGAAGACCAAAAACTGGGGATCCCTGGAACTCAGGGAAGAGAATGTAACCGCACCTCGCAGGGACCCGACGGCTGTAACCTGCTGTGCTGTGGGCGCGGGTACAACACCCACGTCGTCAGGCACGTGGAAAGATGCGAGTGCAAGTTTGTCTGGTGCTGCTACGTGCGCTGCAGGAGGTGTGAGACCATGACCGACGTACACACCTGCAAGTAAGATGAGGTACAGGAAACATGGCCAAACCATCCACCCTGTGTGGTGCACACAGCTGCCGCAGGGGCATCAGTCACTTTTACCATGTGGGATTTCAGAGTGATCGGCCTCAGGGGGAACAGGTACTGCCAGACAATGGGTAGTCCAAGCACATGGCAACTGAAACGACAGATGAGTAAACATCAGACTGCATGCAGGGACAGGTTAAACAGCAAAAAGGGCTCCTGATGACATGTTTGAATGTGTTACTCCA
Organism: Dryoscopus gambensis; assembly: GCA_013389985.1. Classification (NCBI taxonomy): domain Eukaryota; kingdom Metazoa; phylum Chordata; class Aves; order Passeriformes; family Malaconotidae; genus Dryoscopus; species Dryoscopus gambensis. The sequence continues at coordinate 67,029 of WEIT01029159.1, forward strand.
TGAGCAGGGACAGATGCTAAACTTTTCAAGTATCTAAGAGCCACAACATCCTGAAGATCCATGTGGTGGGTAGGTACAGTGGAGAAATCTCAAGATCACATTAGCCAGAGACTGAAGAGTTAAGAGAGTTTGTAAGACACATTAGATATAGTCCTTATGTCTGTGCTTTTGAAACCGGGACTAGAAGGATCCACTAGATAGTTCATTTCTGCTGAGTTCAGAAAAACCCACAAAGATAGGGGAAGAGTTCAGCTGTTGACCACGAAGCATTTGCTTTGCAGCCATTCAGAAAACTGCATCTGGAACGGAGGAATGTGTGACACTGCAGAGAGCTCAGCAGTGTCTGCCTGGAAAAGGAGGGTCAAGCTGTGCCCTGGGGAGAGAGGCAGGAGCACAGCTTGGTGAATGTGAATGGGGTGCCAAATAGCAACCTCGGGATTTTTAACAGGTTGTCCTTCAAACACACAAGGAACAGGTCTGAGAAGGGACAGAAACAGAGTTTGATACCTGAAGGACATAAAACCCCCTGCAGGCGTTTCGTCAGTATCTGAGCACACATTTTGTGAGTCAGCTGGTTGTCACCGCACTCTTGAATTCTATGCAATAACCTGCCACATTCAACCATCTCACTGGTGATTCACCATCATTATCAAAATTAACCACATGAGATTTAGCCCAAAGGAATCTGCCATAAAGCAAAGGATTTTTTAAAACATATTTTCTTTATAGAATCAGCAGCTAGAATTTTTCATTAGGTTGCATCCTCAGTACGTTCAGTGCACAATGTAATTTATGGATTGGCTCACACCACTAAAATATTTAAACTGTTAATGATAACATTTTCTCTGCCTCCATATGCTGGCTTAATTTTATTTTACATTTGTGAAAGGTTGTTTATTTTTATGCAGTGATTTAATGCCTGGCTTAAAAAGCATCATGTGTAAGGATTACTGTTGTTTAATTGTGTAAAGAACTATTTTTGATAAGACAAGAAAGTTTATATTTTGTAAATATTTAAATTATGCAAGCTATGTAAAAGGTTTCCAAAACTAATGTGATAAGACTACAGCCCTTGAGAATTGTTGGTACAATATTTGTTAATATTGTAGTAGCCTTTAATTGATTTTTATTTGCATGTGCTGGGTAGTCAGAGAACTGCATAAATGTTGGGGGTTTTTACATCAGGGTGGTTATAATTAATGCAGTTAATATACACTGATGAGAAACACTTACTATGAATTTCTAAATAGTCAGTTAATCAGTATTCTGCATACTTTTTTATTATTCTCTTAAATGCATTTTACAAACACTGAAATACCAACTCCAGCAGTAAGTACTCCCACTGAAATCAAGGGAACTTGGAAGGGTTTGCAATCCCTTAAATTCTTCCATACTAGAAGCCATTTTTTAGAAACATGGACAGTTTGGCTGAGGCTTTCAAAGTTACTTTGAAGAATTCATTTCCTAGTTGTCAGTTCTTTTCCCAGGAAAGATGGTGACCAGATTCTGAACTGTCACTCTTTATTGAATGCGTAGGTCAGGAAGAAGGAAACAAAATCTTCTGTGTTGTGGTATTTCACAGCTTTATGTGGATTATCTTAGAGACATCAGTTCAGCAACAATGAAGTCCTTAACTGCTGTTCTTTTTGGACTTTTACTCCACATTTGGCCAGTCCATCTCGATTGGCCTGACCAAATTATTATCTTGAGACCACAAAATCTGCTGTCTGTGGGAAGAATGCTCAGCATGCCAGTAAGGCACTGTCACAGGACGTTTCAACACCTTCTCTGAGAAAACTCAGATAGGGAGGACACATTATGGTGGAAGACCCTGGAGAGACAGATGTGACCCCAAGTCGTTTCAGTCTTCCAGCAGTGAAAGTAAACCCACAGGTTCTTCAGGCTGTGCCACAGGACTGATTGGCAGCATGGATAGGAAATGACAAAACAGCACTAAGCTCAGACAGAACAGTATCATACTCTCTGCTGAGACCAAACTTGGGATAATACAATTTTGACCACTTAAATAACCTTGAAATATTACTTGAGCTCAGTAGCTTGTTGGTTGCGAGGAGGTTTTTCTCCTATTCGCTGATTGTTCCATAAATACAATGCTAAGAAACACTCTAAACCTCTTGCACTATAGTGCAAGATCAGCAAGAGAAACAGAATTAATTAGCTGCTTTGGCTGCCTCCAGGGATCAGAAACTTCCCAGAGGATGGAGTGATTTCTGTGCATTTTACATAGTAGACAATGTAGTTGGACTATTACAGTGCTCTGTACTGATCCCTACCTCTCTCCATAACAAAGTTTTCATATCTGCATACTTCAAATAATAATAAACAGACTATGTTCATTTTATTAACTAATATACTACAAAACTTAAAGAGAAGGTGTAATTATCTACATGGTGGGTTAGGTCCTTTTGAGGCATCTATGAAAACTAAGATATAAAAGTCATAAATCAAGACATCCACCAAGTTTTTCAATGGGGTGATTCAGCTGCCAAGATCTGGGAACTTGAGGCTGTGCTGATAAAAACAATGCTGAAATATTCAAGCCTGAAAAGGATAATTAGGGAAGATTGCTGTAGCATTTGGTAAGAAAAACATTTGCAAACTATGTCCCACAGAAGATAGCACTCTCTTCCACTACTATCCATCAAGCTTAAAGAGCAGACACAATTCCTCCTCAGCTTGGAGTGCCTTTTTTCATGTTTTTCCATGAGCCTGTAGCTATTTCTTCCTATGGACAGCACCATAAGAAAGGAACAGACCTTTCTGAGGCAACAGGTGATTTAGAGATTATAGCAATTGAAATGCAAGATTAAAGGAATTGGTTTGCATGTTCTAGAGAGGGGAACATAAGGCCAGGAAGATTGTAAAGGTACTCAAGTGGAGAGTCATCAATTTTTAACTTGCAGAAAAGTAATTGTTAATTTTCAGCTAAGAAGAGTTGGACAGCACATGAGCCAAGCTACCTCTATGGACAGTTAAGCATCGGAAGAGATATCTGAGGATATTTGTTTCAACCTGAGTCTATGAAGGATACCTTAGATCTTTGTAATGTTGAAAGGGCTAACTACAGAGGCAGCAAGGAGGAACTAAAAGTGGCTTTAAACTAATGTTATCAGAAATGCAAAGAAACATCTTGAGTAGAGCAAGTTCTCTCTTGCCATTCTTCACTCTTTCATTCCCAGGGAGGCAGGAGCAGGACAGGGCTGAGCTCAGGTGTTTGTGCCCCATTGGCCTGTTGCTCAGAGAGTGAGAAACAGGGTCCCTTGTATCCCTTTTACAGCATCAGGAGCCACTGGCACCCCATGATATCACTGAACAGGTCAAGAGCTATTCTCACACCTTCCTGCTTCAGCCTCAAAGTTCCTATCTAGCCTTAAAGATTT
>WEIT01029159.1:72944-88469 GCA_013389985.1 Dryoscopus gambensis
TAACAGGCTCTTTGTGATGGGGAATTTATTCCTGATGTTAGAACTAAAAGAGGAAGCTCCTCCATTACGCACATTCGCTGCGTGACCAGCCACTGCAGCTGAACAGCCATAGGGAGAATCAACGGTTAAGCAGCGGTACAAAAACTGCAATAAAAAATGAACAGATTAGCCACAGTACTGCTGCTTAATGTGCCAAGTCCTTTCTGTAAAGTAAACACTTTCAACTTAAGTACAAATTCTTCCAAGCCGCTTTTAAATATCACACACACTATTTATTTATTTACCTTAGTTCATCCCCTAAAGATAAAAAAAAAAAAATTCTATTGTGCTTTTCATGACATATCTGTTATACTATCACATTGTCTTCCTTTTCTGATTATTCAGTTTTGATAGTGGATGACAAAATAAATTTTTGGAGCACTTGGTATTAGAATAACCAAATAGCTTTAATAAAAATTGATGCTGCCATTAAAAAGGCAGAGGATAAAAAAAAATTAAAGCTCTTTATTAACCTATTACTAAAATCTACAATATTCCACTAAGTTTAGGTAGTCATAGCAACATTGCACTGTTAAGAGCACAGTACATTTGTCAGGACCTGTTTATTGTCCACGTACGTAATTTATTAGCCAGTTATCTACAAGTATTATTTACCACAGGCAAACTAAATACTGTGCTTTTAAGAAACCTGCATAGAAATGATTGGATGTTTCTTTTATTTTGGACATATTTACAAAAAGAATTTCTATGTGTTAGCAATAAATAATCCCAATATTCAAAATGTCAGTGCTCATGCACACACTGACAAGATGGCTGCATGCTTCAAAAATAATTTTTACAGTACAGTCTCCTTCATAGCCCTCTCTCCAATAATAGCAGAAAGTGCATTTTCTTTCATATTCTTTCTTCTTTTCTTCTATTTTCATTTAGTCTTGCTTCTGAGGGATACAGCCTTCCATCTCAACAACTTCTGGCCAGCCTTCATACTTGTTTGTGTCCTTGTTATTCTTTATATGCTATAAATGGAAAATATCAATCTGCTGTTAATGTGAAGTCATTTATCCTTTTGCTTTAACTCACAGCTTTAAGACAGGTACTTATTTTCAGGCCACGGACAAAGAAAAAAACATAATTATTAACTTCTTGTGCTTTGAATCAAATATAACAATCTGTCAGTATTCACCATTTAAAGTAACTTGCTCAGACAAGTGTATGGTAAAAACAGTTAAGCCATACTGGGAAAACATTTTTAAATTTTATTATAGATGTTTGCTTATGAAGAGAGAAGCAAGGAAATGACCAATTGCATTAAAGTATGAACTACTAGGTAAAAATAAGTAAGGCTACTAAATTTACAAGGCAATGAAAACAAATAGTGAGATTTTAAAGAACATTTTATTTTTCTACCAAGCAACCATCTGCAGTCAGGTAAGACATTATGACCTCCAAGAGTCTGCCACTGTTTCTGCACTTAGTTTCCCCTCCCTTGCAAAGCTGGCCAAAGAAAACACATCTTCCTTACTCTCCTGGTACAAAGCTACTCTTACCAGTAATTAAAGGCACCATTGACACATGCCAAATTGTAACAGCTAAAGCATGGGAATATATTCCATTTCAAAATTTGGCTATGGCCGCAATTTGAGAGAAGAGCAAAGCTAACAGCTGGGAACACCAACACCATAACTACTCACTTATCTCTTGGAAGTTCATCGTTCTTAGTGCATCTAAAATACCACTCAGGGAGAAAGTTTTGAATTCTTCAGTTTAATTTGATCCATTAAAAAGATAAATCATCTAGTTACTGGCATAATAAGATCTACACCATATAAGATTTTTTTTCTTATTTATGAGTCACCAAAGAATCTTTTTTTGCATGTTTAAAAGGAGGAGGCTACTCAAGGAAGAAGCCTGAAAATAACACTGTGTGCCAGTACTGCAATAGATACCCATCTTGAACAAATGCATGGCATTTATAAAACATGCTACGCCTCTATTAATGCAAGCTGTTAAATTCCAGGAAGCTATAGAATCACAAACCTGTTCAAATGGACTTTTAGTCTTAATTCCTTTTCCACCGCAGAAGACCCAGTTGTCTCTGAAGCCAAGGTTAGTAATGGATGTGCTTCCTAATTCAGCAATCAGTTTTCGTGCTTCCTCATTAAGCCTTGGAAAAACCAGAGAAATTTAGTGTGTGAATAAAATACATGCCCTTAGAGCTTTGTTGCTCAGTGCACCAGTCTGCTTTGATCTTATTTATTATAGTTTAAGTCAGTCAATATTGGGCAAAATCTATCTTTCAGAATCAGATAAGGCCAGTTCTGAAATCACCTGATGCAATGAGTGCTGCTTTTCATACTATAATCTCAAGGAACCAGGATATAAACATATCACTGCATCAACGAAAGCTAAGAACCCTCCCCTGTGAGAATTTATACGTACATCTCAAGTCCTGTTAGCAATTCTACAAGCAACTAACAAAGTCAGCCTTTAAAGTGAACATTGTTTACAGGCTCAAGGTGAAGTCTAGATAAAGTAAAAGCGATTTTAGATTAGAAGAATGAAATGAATATCTGAAAGAAGTTCTCATATGCTTGGGGCGGTTAATTCAAAATTCAGAATGCTGCCTCACAGCATGGTTCAGTGCCTGTAAACCCAAGTAGGATAATTTCAGTATCTAAAGGAAAACAATTCTGTGGGATAAATTATCATTCCAAAATCTCCAAATAGCAGCTCTTAATTTCTTCCTTTAAGTTACTAAATGTGCCTGATTACCAAACAAGACACAAGACTTCTGATTTCTACCACCTATTGAGATATAGCTGTATGACTCACTTTAGCCAAAGTTATGAAAATTATTAAATACTGTGGAGGTCATCTGTCCAACCCATACTCCAACTTTCTGAAGCATTAGGGCAGCTTGATTCTTTACAATTTTATTTCCAAGAACTGGCATTTATATTTACTATCAGCTACCAGTGGTAGTTGTAGGATTGTCAGTAGGCAGTAGTTCTTCTGTCAGCATGACAGGGCCAAATACAACTTCTTGTTTAGCTGTATTCTAGCTACATACAAACTTTCAAAAACATCAGCTATAACATGTTCACTGAAGCAAAACTAACCCTACTTATTATCTAAAACATCAAAGAAGAAAGGGAAAAGGGTCAAATGTAAAGTAACAAAACAAGTGAACAGACCAACAGAGAGAAGATCCAACCTTGGCTAAAATCCCAGTAAATACCTTTCTTTCCTAAAAGCAGTGAATGTAAACACACTTGACTATTTACTGTAAAGAATGCACACTGCAAAGTCAGGACTTAGTCACGGGGAAGCTGCTTCTATATCAAAAATACAGACAAATTGTGCATAACAAATTGAACCAAAACAGGAAAATAAAATGTACAGACCACATTAACAAAAAAGTTCATTATTAGTAAAACAACAGAGGAAAAGGAAAGAAGTTTCAATTTTCACTGTGAAAAGCAATCCCTTGGATAGGATGACTTAAGTGAGGAGTAGATTACAATACATATTCTACAGTAATTTTCAGTATCTATTGAAACTCACCCAAGTTGTGAAAGTTGGAAGATAATGCTTCAATAGACCTAAACCCTCTTAGGCTACATCTAGATTAAAGAATTGAATAACTTTAGGGTGGAACAGTAAAACACTGAGGCCAAAAAGTACAAGGCTCACACAAGTAACCTCTGAGACTCTAAATGTAAGGATACAGGCAAGGCTTGTTGTGAATGGTCTCTGCCATCCTGTAACCACCAAACTCCACCTTGGAGCTGATCTGAAGAAAGTGCTGGATGGAACAGACTACTTTCCACCAGAGCATGTTCTCAAAATCATGTTCCTATGTCTGGACCTATCTGAATTTACTAGCCTAAGACAGAATGAGCTATCCGCAATAGAAAAATCAGCACACCTGTATCTGCTTAGTTTTAGTTTGAGCTTTGTTGTGCCCAAATCACATCTGCATTAAAAAACTAATAAACTGAAAGTATAGTTTCAAATCTGTCACCTTGGAAGAACAAAACCTTATTAAAAATGATTGTGTGATAATGTATTTTTTTCAGTATAAACCAGATTTTTTCAGTGGAAAAGTTTAAGCAACATTTCCTGTTTAAAGTCAATTACATACTTGGTTGCACCATCATCATATGTTGCCATTAACACGATTGTTCCATCCTGGATGGTCTTCAGAAATTCAATAAGTGGTGCCACATCTGAGAAGAAAGAGTACATAAAACAGTTTAATAATAAGCAACAATTCTGTATTTAAACATCTGCAATGTCTTTCTGCAAAGACATTACTTTTAAGAATATTTGTAAAGATAACATATATAATATTTATATACAAAAATATATAATATTTGTAAGTATATCTTTATAAAAAGATGCTGAGTGAGAGAAAGCTAAAATGCATCAGAGAACTCTTATTTTATAGAAGGAGTTTAATCTATATTGTGTAAAGACATAACCACTAGTGAGAACTACTCAGGAAAACAAGTCTGTTTGATTAACTACACCATTCCCTCCCACCTCAACCACTTGTGTTTCTTAAAGTTGCACTCTCCTCACAATTACAAAGGTAGAGGTGAAGCATTCCCTAAGCTATCACCTTAAATCTCCACAGCAAATGGTGTCTGGACAAGAAGGAAGAAAAAAAGCACATTTGTTTTTTTTCTCTGACCAGTGTAATTGCACCTACCTCCTCCCCACATGTCAAAGAACTTAGTATCTAATAATTCTCCTGTTTTACCTGAAGGAAAAGAGAAAAAAAAAAAAATTTAGTGCCATCAAATATAGACAAAATTATTTTACAGATAACATGCCCAACTCCTCTTACATTCTTTCAGACAGAGTGCTGCAGAAGACACTAGATAAATGAATTATGGTAACTTTTCTTGTATGAAAACGGTGTAGTGGTTTGTGAAAAAGTGCAGGAAAAGGTAAGAGGACAAAAGTGACAAGATCCATGAAAATGTTGGAGGCCAGGCCCGACGCGGCTTTACGCCACCTGGTCTAGTACAAGGTGTCCCTGCCCACGGCAGGCGGGTCGGAACTGGGTGATCTTTAAAGCCCCTTCAAGCACAGACCATTCTATGATTCTAGGCAAAATTCTGATTTTGCTTCAAGTGGAATTTAAAATAAATGAAAACACCCACAAGCTCTAAAACCAACACAGAGTATTCAGTTCATATAGCTGCCTTTTTTTAAAGCTGGTTTTGCAAAAATAAACAGTATAGCTATAGACTGCCTTTCACGCCACATGGAAAGTCAGAAAGATTACAATTAGACTGCATGTTTTGCTATAGACTGGAAATTGTAAGTAGATTTAAACATCCAGAATAAATAGAAAAGAGTGGACAATATAGTATATCTCATTACCTTTTTTTATTATGCTGTCTACAAAGAAGTATTTGATGGAAGGTGGAGGTTTTTTTAATACATACATTCATTTAAAGTTTGGAAGACAGATAGAAAGACTGGAGGCTATAAAATACAAAGATAGGTATTTTGGTTTTGAACAGATTGAGACAATTTAGGAAAGCAACATAGGATTGGGAAGCATTGTTCAAGTTACACCTTAGATGATGTAAATCTGAGTACAATCTACAAATAACAAGAATTTATATCGCAGTAAAATTACAAAGTGCTATCTCAGTGCTACAAGGAATAATTTCCTACACATTAAGGACAAATGTGCCAGTACTGACATTCAGTTCAGCTTTCAAGGTAACGGACAGTTAAATTCGTTTGGTTTTAATGAAAATAATGAACCCTGAACACAATTACCTAACATGATGTATTTACAGACAAGATCTACAGACCAAATATACTGATTCAAGTGAGGAAATAATGAACTGGTCTTTCTGTGTAGTAACAAAACTGTTAAGCTAAAGAAGTTTCACTGAAAACAGAGCAACAGAAGAATACAGTCTACAGTTTGATTAGTGGTGGCAACACACAAGGTCAAAAGAAGTAGCATGCATCTCATGTTTTTTTCCATTTTTCTGCGCATTAGGAATTTACATGATGTATCAACAAGACAGTTACCACAGACTCCACACTACTATTTTTACAACTCATTTTAAGAAACAAAAATGCACTGAGTTTTTCTGCTTTGTAGCAACAAGGTGTCAGTGCCAATATCTGACATTATCTCAGTATAAATAAGCTGAATACTTCCTTTTCTCCTTGGTGCTTGCCTTCCACCACCCCATTGTATTTCACCTTAAATTTCAGAAACAATTTCAAAATTAAGACAATCTGCCCACTTAAAATGTCACTTACCATTGACCAAGGCCACATTTATTCCTCTGCCAACATTATTTTTAACTCCACTCATTAAACTGAAAAATACGAAAAATTTTTCTTTTTAATAGGACAATCTTCTGATGTGAAATATTTCTGGTTTTTAAATAGGATCAAATTCTAAGAGATACATAGTTAAAAGACTGCATGTTCATGAGTGCTTAAATTAAGAAAAATTCCTTGAACTAATCTGTGTTCTTAAAGCACCACTGAATTAAGAATAAAACATCAAATCTCCCCAGTTGTATTGATTTAATTTGATTGCTTAATCACGGTTTCAAAGTATGTCTGTATATTAAAAGTGTCACAAAAAATAGTGTTATTTATGTAGTTATGTTATTAATATATCAAAAAATAACCAAATATTAATTTGTGGAGCTCAGCACCGTCAAATAACCAACATTTTAAGCCTTTTTTTTGTAAGCACACAATGAACAAAAGCACTTAAAATTCACATCAAGAAACAAGAAAGGCAAAGCACTTAGCTACTCATACACGTAACAGGAAACCTAACTAGAAGAAAAATTGTTAGCACACTGATGGGACTTTAAGCAAAAGTTGCATACAGTCTTGGACATCACACAATCAACATCACACATACAATCACACATCCCCCCCAAAAAAGTCACAATCTATGAGAGTAGTTTATCGACCAAACGCAGGGAGGCAAAGGGGCTGAAAAGAAGAGTCCCACTGTGAAATGGAAACCCTTCAGAGCAGTAAAGAGGAGGTAACAGGAGCGCCAAGATTTAGGTAGGATGCTGTGCTGCCTTAGACCATGGTGGCCGTACCACTCCAGTGAGAGGAAGCTTCCAGACCTCCTCATCCCTGTTCACTGGCTCTGTGTGAAGAATTGTGTTCTGCCTTCAGGCCCCAAATATCCCAGCATTAACATTTTGAAGCTAGGATTAAAAGAGGTAACATAAACAGGACAAATAGAAGTTTGGAACAATTACATAGTTTAAGATAATGAAGAAGCCTTCCGCTGAGATTAAAGAAAGCATCTCAGCAGAAGCATATAGGTGCACACATTGTAACCAAGGCGTTACAAACACACTCAAACAGATGCTTTAATTCCATCCTGATCAGGACTTCTCTAACCTCCCTAGCTGGCTTTAGGAAGGGGCTGCACATGTGTACAATCCTGTTATGTTCAAAAGTTTTTTCACTTTTCTTCTGCAGCAATATGATTTTCAGGTCATCTCTGAACACCCGTTCTAAGCAATGCATCTTTACACACACAGCTTCCATGTCAGCTTTCTCATGCCAATTTCTTAGTGATAGGCTAGAAATAAGAAATGGTCTATCATAGAAGTATGTCAAAAATCTTCCTCTCTGGTGCTATCTTTTGCACCTAAGATGAAGACAGAAGCCAACATTTAGAGGAATGTCAAACTGAATAGACAAATACCAGAAACAGACTCAGTATTCAGAGAGGCCGTAAAAGACTACCAGACACAATGGCAACTCTTGGCATGGTGAATTTAAAAGGTTTTAAAGTACTAGTAATCAGAGATGATAGAGTTCATATTCTTCTGTTAGTTCTTTAAGTTATACTATCTGCCAAAAACTGTGATTTAAATTAAAACTCTAAATCAGTAAATTCTGAAAGAAAATACTTGAAATTTTCTGCTGAAATGCAGAATTCAGTTCTGTTTAGCAGGGAACTCTAGAAGTATTTTAGCAGCTGGAGAATCATTTCTGCTCTGATCACCTGATTTTCATGTCATGTCTGAGCATCCATTGTAAACAAGAAAAACATACGGCAAATAAAGACTGGAACATAAATGAATAAAGACAGTGAAGTTCTGAACACATTCCTTTCCTCCTGCAAAATTTAGTGGGCATTTCATTTACCAAGAAGAATAAGAGCTTCCTTTCATTTTAACTACAAAATTCTCTGTAAATAAATACCAGTCCAAAAATATCTAATACTGAGGTGAACGGACACTGAAATTCCACACATGCATAAAGTTATAATGGATTCAGATAACAAAACCTGCAACTATGAATACAAGAATTACTTGTTACTAAAGGAATGTAGTACCACATTCTGCTATTCAGTCACTGTGGCACAATCGTGCAACTGGCTTCTTAATTAAGTAAAGCTGCATGGAGAAGTTGCTGGTAAAGAAGTAAATATAGCCCCTTCTAAAAAGCCCATGAAGTAGCAACTACAATATTTAATATTTTGATAAGTCCAGCATGTTTTTTCTAATTCTGATTATGGCCTCCCAGTATAGAACAAGGCTATAACTGAACTTGTATACAGCAGAAATCATGTTTCACATTAAAGTATCTATCTAATTAAAAAGAAAAATTGAGAAATTACTTACATTCTGAATTGTATCAGCACCTTTAGTGCTTTCATAAGTCAAGTGACATCCTTACATCTAATACATAGGTAAAATACTCTACTCTGTAAACATCATTTATAAATTACGAAAACTTGTTCCTGCTGTCCTATCTTGGAAGTATGAAAAACACAGAATAATTTAAAAAAAAAAAAACAAAAAAAAAACAAAAAAAAAAAAACCTTTTTGCAGGTATGATTTCACAAAATATGTCTAAAAAAAGAGCTACTCAAGAGGAAATTACATTTTTTCAGAGCTCTGATACATTACTTTATACACCTGAGACAACTTGTGCACGCATCACAAACTCAACAGGCTGCAATGCAACAGGTTCCCACAGGAGGGCAGCCCTTCATCAGTTTTAGAATTCTTCCAAGACACTACAGTCAACAAGTTGAGAGCTTTTGAAAGAGGAATAAAACCTCTTATGAGCAAAGCAGGAGATCATATAAAATCAATCAAATTTTCCGGTGGACACTTAAACAGACATGATCAGTTCCCCTCTGAAGGAATTCAGAAAGATGTTTGCCAAGGAAAGCTGGACTTTAGAATCCAATAGCTGTGCACTAAAGTGCCCGCTTAGAGGACTTTTTCCAGCAACTACTCTCTTTTCATCACTTTCTTCAGCAAAATATCAAGTTGAGGGTCTTCTCCTTTTTTTTTTTTTTTTTGACAGAAATAACAAAACTCTTCTTAGTTAATCAGCCAGCAAGAACAAAAACCAGTCAAAAATCCCAAACTGAACAACCCTACAATCCCGAAATTAAAATATTACTTGCATTCCCACAACTTTTAATCATTGAATCAGCTTAAGTCTTCACAGGTATTAAGCTTCCTATATTAAGCAACCAGAATGAGATGGTTGCATGTTTCATAACACCAGCAGAAATAACATGCTGAGAGATTAGATAAGCCTGCCCAAGGTCACCAAGCAAGTCACCAAGTAAGAATGGAAAGCGGGAAGGAGCAGCTTGTAGCACCTACGTGCCAAGGTGAGCTCCTGCTGAGCACCTGCTCCCCAACTACACTGGGATGCTCTGCTGCAAACTGACTCCCACACAAGCCAGCAAGCTGGAGCTAAGCCAGCCTTACAGAGGAATGCTACTTAGTGCTAAAAATAGTCTTCTCTTCAAGATCACTTGAGACTAGTGTTACAGTTAGAGAGTAAAGTGATGGAAAATGCTACCAACACATTTTTTCTCTTATACATGAATTATGCTATTTACTCTATTATGTGGGGTTCTGTTGTTCACAGAGAAGTTGCCACTGGCTCCAGAATTCATTAGCACCAGCTGCTGTACATGCTGTCTGTACTAATATAGTGTGAGCTGAGAAACAGCTAAACTGGAGGAGTTTAAATGCAAGTGGAAAGCAAAGGTGTTAAGTGTGACTGACATTAAAAAATTCTCCTAACAATACTAACATTACATCTTTTCTGACATGTCACCTGCAAAATCAAGTGGATAGATTATGTTATAGGAAGCTGCACACTCTAGGTAACAACGAACAGGACCAACCTAAGAGGAAAAACAGAATCTAAAAATATTAATATTCCCATTATGGGCATTACTGAAAAGCATTCATACTTTAAATATTCTATGCACAGTTTTATTGATAATACTGTGTCAAAAGTATTATTATTAAAAAGAGGACTTAAAACCAAACTGTCTCAAGCAGTTCTTTTCCTCATTTCACAATTATTTTAAGTTTATTAACTTACCACCAGCATAGTTAAATAACTACTGATCATCAAAATACTATTTTTCCCTTTTGAAGTCAACCTTCAAAGTAGAAAATATGTTCTGACATTGGTACTGAGGAAATACAGTTTAAAAGATTACTTGCAAAAGACCATACAATTATTCGCTGAATTACTATTAGAGGCACAAGGACAAGTTACTTAGAGACAAGCGTGCATCTGACTTGACAAAGCTCAACTAAGCCTTCAGTCTGTAAACCTGAAACAAAGTGCAAGCTATCTTGCATGTATTAAAATAACGTTAGGTTTCTGCATTTACTGCGGAGCATTAAGTGTCCTTCATCAGAGATAAGGTTATAATGCAATGTGACTTTTTCATGCAGTCAAACTGTTTGCAAAAAAATCCTAATTTAAACTGCTAATTTTATGTGCAAAGTGATCTAAGTATTTGAAAGAGACACTTAGAAACAACAGGTGAAAATACTTACACGTTATCCTCTACACAAATTTTAGGTCCAACTACATTCGCTGCTCCACTTGACATTTTGAATGCAAAATGCTTTTCAGGACAAGCTTTAGAGATCCCACACTTGTATCTTGGAGGTTTTGTAGCTTTCAAAAGGAAATAAAACAAGATTTTAGAGAGAACACCACAGGTAGGCTAACAGACAAATATCAGTTACTTTTCTGAAGGAGCAAACACAAACATTATCACATCTGTAGTTACACAGCAGCTTAAAATAATCTAAGTTCCTGAAGCATCTCATCATCCCAACTTCTTGTTGTCACCCTGCTGCTTGTTCTAGCACTGTCATCAAAAGTCACAAGCCAAAACTACAAAACAGACTTTAGCAGAAATTTAGGAAAATCAGGAGAAGAGGAAAATTAGTTTCTGATTGCATCTGAAGTGTAATTAAGACTTTCTTAACTATGAAAATTCATCAGCCTTTCTGTTATTAGTAAAAGCAAGTCACAGCAGTAATACATGCATATGAATACTCACAGCGTGCAGCTGCATCCAATGCTGATCTAGCTAAAATGAAAACAAAGTTTTACAAGATGTTACTATTAAAGTGTCATCTGCTATATAATATCCTATAAACATAAAAACTTTCTGTACTCCTATAAAAACAGGCTGGTTGAAATGAAGTATCAAATACACCTTCACTGGGATGGGGTTCCTTTCACCTAAACTGGAAGCCTGCAGCTCGGGTGTATTTCAACCCAACCATTCATGACTCCCTTTCTTGGGGTACAAAGAGACACGAGTGCCTCCATCATGCCCACGTCTGAATGACACCTCTGTCTCTTCAGTGATTACTAAAGAAGTCTCTGCTGACTGGTTCGGATGGCAGCTCACACTGCAGTAATCCAGAGTTAAAGAACACAAACTCCACCCATGTACCAAAAATTGTTTGGGGTTTTTTTGGTAATGAAAAGCACCTTGAAAGATAATTCTGGTTCAAAATAGACTCTGAATTTTGAGACAGCTCAACTGCTGATCTTTCTCTGCGTAGAACCTGCGCACATCTGAAATGTTTTGATTACTGCACATTCAACTTTACATGGTCCCTGTGCAAGAGAAAAAGCCCACCCAAAACAAAATCTGAATCTCTTTAGCAGTAGAAAGGCAGAGCACAGATCTCCAGAAACATGGTTCAAGTCACCTAGTTTATTACCGTACACTAAGACTGCATTTCCAGTAAACAAAGAAAAATCAGGTAAAATTATGTATCCTTGGCAGATAAAAGACCCAAACTCATTAAGAGAGTAGGTTAAATATTTCATACAGAAAATAATTTAATACACATATTATGTATAAAAAAACAAGCACCCATATTAAACGCAGACTTCTTAGGTTGAAGAGCCTAAGGCAAAACAAATGTGATATTCTTGATAAAGGCTCAAGTAAACATTAATAGATGTCCAGAGAAAACAAAGTCATCACTTACCAAATATGTGTCCTAAGTTTGCATCCATTTTTATTTCAAACACTTGAGATATGACATAAAACGTCAACAAAAATATTGCTATGACTACTACCAACTTTGCAGCACCTGTTAAGAAACAGAAAAAAGTTTCAAAAAATTATCTGGAAATGGTAACATTAGTTTACCGAAATAAGCAGCATGAGAAATATGTATCAGATTACATTCTGGGGAACTTAAAAATAGGATGATCGTTAGCAGACTTACTGAACTGAATAAATCTGAAAAAGGTATCGATATTATGAATGATACTATAATGTAGGATGGATACTATAATGTAGGATGTGACTGCACTGATCCATCAGGTTATCTACCATACCAAATGCACACTCTGATCTTAACATTCTCCATCTTCATGCTTGTCTGACACCATAGTACACCAACTCAGCTGAGCAGCCAGGAGAAACCAGACTTTTCTGTGAAAACCCAGCTTAACCAAATGAACTAAGATGATCTAACCTGACTGCTGTCCAAAGGCAAAATTCCCACCTTCCCAATGCCAATTCCCTGTTCTTAGCCATGAGTACCTGTTTCCTCTCTATTCACAAATACTGTGTTTCACCCTGCCCTCAAATTGAGCTACCTCTGTTTTAATGTATGGCTCAGACTGAGTAGGGATCTGTTTATATACTGTAGCTTGGCTGCTATAGTCAGTGAGCTCTGGGTATTACACTAAAACAAAACAAAACAAAAAAAACCAAACAACAACAACAAACCTACAAACAAACCAACAACAAAAAACCCAAACCCAAACCACCGGCCAACCAGAAACAAGCATCCTCACCTACATTTCAAGAAATTCATATTAATGACCTTCAAAACGCAAGTTTGATGACTCAAAGGCTATTTTAAAATAAGTAAGAAAAAGCAGTACCTCTCCCCTCCCCCTTTTAATATATTGAAGTCTCAGGCAGCTTGAGGTTTTACAAGCCTAAGTTCCTCCAGTACTGAGCGGCCAACCTACTTCCTGGGAGAAGAGCTGTAAGCACACAACCACAGCAACTTACATCTGAAATAGAAATGTATGTGATACTGCCACAGACCTCATCATTTTTAGCATAATTTGCAACACATTTTTACAGAATACTTCACTCTTAACTGACTGTAAAATACTGACTGAGAGTAGAAGTCAGGTGAGGAGGCATCTGATCAACATCCTGCCTTCCTATCTCATTGCAGTATGTCACACTGGTTGGAAGAATCAACCTTAAAGCATTCTTCTTTGCGGATTGCCAGCCAAATACAGCCTCTAGAAAAAACAAACTTATGTATTCCTGCAGATCTCAGACTGCTGCTGTGATGGGCTGCTCAGAAAATCTTAAAATAGACAGATTACTCAGCCTTCAGAAGGATGAGTGCTGCTAATCAATCCTCCCAAAAGGCTAAAAAAAGATAAGGGGATAGAAGAAGAAGGAAGATGAAGAAAGATACAAGGGGTTTTTGTTTGTAATTTGGTCTTTTTCATGTGTGAGCCCATATACACTATGATCTAAGAAAACAAAGGTGCAAACCTAACTTAAAAATATTGTGCTGGAACTCCAAAGATCACTGCACTTGAAAGGAAGGGAACCATGTGTTAGCACTGGAGAAACAGATGATCTGAACATATGTTAAAAAGTGAGGTAAAGGTTTTCCAAGCAACACTGCTTAAGACCACAAGATGGTACCAGATTTTGGAATGTGTCATCTAGCAAGTGGCATTTGGAGAGCATGTTGTTTTAGAATATAGTATGTGAGATGAACAAGAACACAGTCTGAGGACTAACCATCCCCTCTACTCTATATTCTGAGCTTTTCAACTGAACTGCAAGTGCTCCCTTCAAAGGAAGAGTTAAAAAATCTCCTAGAAGGTTCTACAAGCATTTGAACCAAAACTGGCATGTTTGCTACAGGTGAAACATTCTATAGGAACTGCTGTATCTTCTTTGTGGTTTTTAAGCAAAAAAAATAGTTGGATAGAAGGGGAAAAAACCCCTAAACTTGTTTGGAAAGTAATTGTCCCGGCGATTCAGGCACCTAAAAATTGGAGCATTTTCCAGTTTTTTATCAGATTTACTTTAGCAGGTTGCTCCCAGTTATACATACTGTGTTTAACAACGCAAATTTAGGAGTAGTGACAGAAAGCAACAAAGTTCATTCATGGACAAGGTCTTAGAAAAGGTGTCATTTTCTCCTAGAAGAGGCAACAGTTTCTCCTTCTGCAAAATAACACTGTAACTATTGATGAAAATGCAACACACCAGAAACTC
Organism: Dryoscopus gambensis; assembly: GCA_013389985.1. Classification (NCBI taxonomy): domain Eukaryota; kingdom Metazoa; phylum Chordata; class Aves; order Passeriformes; family Malaconotidae; genus Dryoscopus; species Dryoscopus gambensis. The sequence goes on from WEIT01029159.1 coordinate 87,556, forward strand.
AAAACTGTCCCATTGCTACACAGGCTATTCCACCGGCACAAAATGCCTAAAATAATGTTTTCTTCTAACGTTATATTGGCAAAGATTTTATTTTTACAACCACTATACCTTCTGTCAAGTAGAATTAGTTTCTCAAAGCCTGTACTACAGTAACTTACCTCTATGAAAAGGCTTTTATAGTTTTCAAACTCCCAGCAACCATTCAGAAAGTTTCAGACACTTAAAACAGCACATAGCAATTTTAGTTAGGGTGTGAGGCAGGGAAGAAATGGCTTAAGACAACCATTAACCATTTCCTTATTCCTTCATCATCTTACAGAAATAGCAGCCAAAACATGTCAAGTCATGGCACCTTAAACAATCACTACAGATCAGCTAGAGCGTTTTAACAAGGTGATTGCTCTTTGACCATCCCAAATTCCAAAATGAGTTTCATCAAACATCAATAAAGTAGAACAGCAATGCCTATTATGCCTGTTAAGTGAAGTGTACCCTGACAAAGTTGGNTAAAGTCATTATCCCTCTCTGCACAGCACTTGCCAGGCCACATCTGTTATACCCCCTTCAGTTTTGGACACTGCTATTAAAAAAAAAAAAAAGNGGAAGAGTGGGCTAACACTACTAGTGAACGTCAACAAGGACAAGTGTAAGGTCTTCCACCCCAGAAATCATAATCCAGGAGTACAGAACAGACTAGAATCTACCCAGCTGGTGAGCAGCTCTGTGGAAAGGGACCAGGGGATCCTGGTAGACAACAAGTTCAATACAAATGGAGGGTGCTGGCAAAGAAGCCAACAGGATGCTGGGCTTCATCAACAAGGGCATCACCAGCAGAGAGATAAAGTCATTATCCCTCTCTGCACAGCACTTGCCAGGCCACATCTGTTATACCCCCTTCAGTTTTGGACACTGCT
>WEIT01029159.1:90356-103614 GCA_013389985.1 Dryoscopus gambensis
GTCCAAGACAAAGATGATCAAAGGACTGGGAAGCCTGCCAGATGAGAAAAGGCTGAGACTGCTGGGTTTGTTCAGCCTTGAGAAAAGACTCACAGGAGAACTTAGTACCATCTTCCAGTATTTCAAGGGTGACTACAAAGAAGATGGAGACTCCCTTTCTGCAAGGAGTCACATTGAAAACAAGAGGCGTAGTGGGTACAGGATATTCTGGAGAAGATTCCAGTTGGACACTGAAAATTTTTCACAATGAGAACAGTCGGACATTGGAATAATCTCCCCAGGGAAGTGGTGGACACCCCAACACTGGCCATTTTAAAATTTGGCTGGACAGAATGCTGGGCCATTGTGGAAAAATGGCTAGGGTTCAAACTAGAGGAAGTTATAGCAGTATGAAAATTATAGGGTAAAATACAGCTGCTACTCCCTGGACGGAACGCTATGAGCATGCTCAAAACCTATCCCACAATGATTCCCCACACACACAGTCTGCAACCTCAAGCACATGTTAAGGGGGAACAGAGGGTGGAGCAGAGTGGAAACACCTTGGCCAGGCTCTGCTGAAATCAGATGATACTTTGTAGCTGATAAACTTGCACAGCACCTGTCAGCCAAGGGAGATAGGAGCAGGTATCTTGCTGCCGAACCAGGAACTGTGGTGAAATCACTCTCCTGAGATGAACTTGGTTCTTTGTAACTTAATTGTAATATTAACTCACACCATCATCCCGAAGTTACCTGCCTCTAAGGTACGACCACCCCTCACTGAGCATGCACTCTACATTTTATTGACTATATCTAAAACAGCGAAGCAACAGAATTTTCCACCAATGAGTAACAAAAGTATGTATTACTAGAGCCACTCAAGATCCACCCAAATGAAAAGGAAGTTCATTGAAGGGTCCCCATAATAGGACACTGAGACTAGTCAGGCACAAGGGCCTTGGCTTTCCTGGTGTGCTGACAGGCTAATCAGAAACTAAACGTATAAGGAAATCTCCACTTTTCACAAGACAACCATCTTGTCCAGATTGTGTTTCTGCCAAGAAATGTCGGACCAGATGATTCTTGAGATCCCTTTTGACCTGATATTCTATGAGTCTATGACCAAAGTCTCATTCTACTGAGCTTACTTACCTGCTATTCTCATGTTTAGTCTTCAGCCAGCTAATGACACTATTGCATTAAAACAGCCACCTACAGGGGAAAAAAAAAACAAAACAAAACAAAAACTAAAAACCACTTCACCATAATTACAGCCAAAAAAACCACTTTTGTGATGAGTAAGAAAACCCATGGATTTTCCAGTTAATAAAATTAATGATGATTGTTCTGAATACCTATTTCTTAATGCTCACAGTTAAGGAAAGATTTAAGATGGATTTCTGATGTCTTGATTTCATTTGTTTCTCTATGAAACAAGTGTTCTGAAAAAACATTAATTTCACCTAATCCACTACAAATTCAGTTTAATTTTCAATCCTTCAATCTGTGACCTAAGTACTTACCAGTGCTCTACCTAAGCAGTCTTCAGTTTCGTAAAGCTATGTGGTAAAAGTCAACAACTCCACCTGCACTTCTTCAAAACCCTACCTGTTTCTGGGTGCAAGTTGTTATTTGGCAACACAGCACAGCAAATTATGCTTTGGAGAGAAAAGATTTGAGCATTTTGGCCTTCAGGATATTATGTATCCTTTAGGATACTATGTTTACTATGTAAACTGCATTCAGTGGAACCAAAAGAAGGCCAACACTTTAACCTATGCATTACAGAAATGTAACAACGTATTTGTCACGCACAGGTTCAGCCAGAGGACTAACACGACGGTCAACAATGACAGAAGCACCAACCCCAGTACTCCAATTATTTCAGAATAAACTGAAAACCACTCTAAGCAAACAGCACTTAAGCATCCACAAGCTTCACCACACAGAGTCAAAGTCGGCCACAAACTCCGCAGGCTCTGCACAAAAGCTCCCAGCTCCTCCTCCTCAAGCAATGGAGGGTCCAGGGGCCGCAAAAAATCTTCTGCCCTCTACCTGAAGAGCCAGGGCCGCTCCTGGCTCTGCACCATGCTCATGCTCAGTCCTGGTGGGCCCACGCTGCACTGAGCCTGGACATCTGGTATGACTTTCCCCAAATTCAGGGATCTTGCTGAATCACCTATACTAAGGCCACATTTGCAAACATGCAATCAGCTATCACTCTAATACAAGTAGCTGTCCCAGACCCCCATCACAAAAGCTACAGCATCCCTAACCCTCTGCACTCCTATGCCATGATTTTGAAAACTATCAAAAACATTATCTTTAGAAATTATTAGGAAAACTGCTGTTATTAGAAATAGAAATTATTTGAAGACAAGCACTGAAACATCCACATGGTTCTCATGGTCTATGCTAGGGAGAAAAAGTTGGTATTATGTAGACAACCTTTTGCCTTCACTTAGTTCAGTATCTTCGAGCTCAGTGGTTTATGTTCAGATCCTCTTTGCCAAAGACTCAATCACTGTGCTCTATCCCTTCAAGTCTATAAGAAAATGGTCAGCAGAGAAATAAACAGGGAAAAAATTGCAAATACAGAAATATTTATTCTACTTGAATTTGAAAACACTTATCACCAAAGCTTAAAAGCGGACAAATATTTTTGAGTGCTAATGTTGTACTGTAAGTGAAATCTCACAGCTTATTATAGACCATAATATATCCATTTAGCTGTAGCCACATATATTATATCCTCATATAATAACTTCTTTCAGGGAAAGGCTAGTATTTATCTGTCTTGTAAAAAGGCAAAAAAAGAATCCACTAGGGCAGATAAACCCATTTTATTTCAAAGTCTGCGAGCAGGATTATTCTAGGCTTCTTTCTCTCCACGCACCCAGAAATACATTAATGTTACAATAAACACTGGCTGTACTTTGAACAACTATAAGCTTCTTTTAAGTCTGCACTGAAAAAAAAGAAGTTTATTTTTTTGTTTTACTCTAAAAAAAAACCCATCATGAATTCAAAGCATGAAAACAAGAATATGAACAAAACCAGAAAAAGAATCTAAGTGAAACAATCACTAACCTTGACTGCTTTTATCCCAACATCAACTTTCACCCATCTCAGGAATCATTATTTGTTGCAATCAACAAATAAGAGTATGCATTCTTTTTTAAGCACGGAAAGGTTTTTTTTTTTAATTTAGAAAAAGGAAAAATGAGTGTGCTGTGCCTCAGCTTAAAGGAATTTATAAAATTTGGTGATTATTTTTCTAAATAACAGTATACTGAAAAATCACGGGGTTCAATTTACAGAATAATACAGTAGTGCTACAGTACAGACAAGTGTTGCACAGCACTTTCCATCTGCAGGAAAATAATTTAGGGACATCAAGTCCTTTTCCTACACTGCATTATCTTAGATTTTTTTTAAAGTATTTCAAGAAAGAACAGGAATAAAACAGGACAAGCTATGAACCCTTATGAATGCTTATAGACAATTACTCCACATCTTTGGTATTAGACCTCATAACTGAAATTAGAGAACTGTCTAGAAAATTGATTTGGAATTTTTAATGGTGCACATTTATGATCATTTAAAAACAAAGAACAAAGGGCCACAACTGAGCTCGTTCAGATTCAGATGCACAAAACCAGTACCAACAACATTCCTTTGATTGCTTTAGAAATGGGCCCAAAAAACCCAAACACTATTTTTCTCTTCTTTGATGTAAGATTCCATCAAGCAGAGGCAGCAGAATTAGAACCTCAGTATCCTCCTGACTTATGAATGTCAAGTACTACAAATAATCATTTATTACTACAGCGTTCTCTGTCAGGCAGTACAAAAAGGCTCCCATGTACCACTTAATAGGGACTGAGGCAGGAGGTGCAGCCCATAGCAAGGTTGACAGGCAGTGCCAACAGCAGAACTCTATAGAGATGCAAAGGCCAAGGAAAACACCACAACACAGGCAACAGAAGTGATCAACATCTCCAAGTTGCAAAGTAAAATGGCTGGGTTTGGGAAGCATTATTTCACTCAAACACAGATTTTCTTTTTCTTCAGACTGTTTTCTTAGCACAAAACTTAGGAAGTTTATCAGTCAAGATCTACAACTTGGCCAGCAGAAAGAAACGAAAAATTCTCTCATGCAGCAGTGCCTTGAAATGAAAAGTTATCCACAAAAGAACCTGAACAAGTGAAGACATGAAGTTACAGGTTATAAACCCTTCTTGAATGCTGGCATGTCATTGTCCAGTTCCCTGCATGGAGTTGAACATCTATCCATGAGAAAGAGATTGTTTATTCTGGACACAAACTGCTAGGGAGAGGATATATGGAAAGACAGTTGGGAGCTGGGATTACTGGTTGCTTTTCTTCTGCATCCTTGTGCATCTCAAACAACCCCCACGACAGTCTAAAATGCTCTGCCATAGGGCATAGAAAGCAGTAGCTTACAATAAAAAAAAAGTAAGAGGAAAAAAAAAGGGCTTTCCCCCACCCCGCTCCACTTGTTGATTTACTTGTGTGCTATGACATATTCAACACAAATACAAAAAATTTAATATATAAATGCAGAGCCACTGCATGTATTTCTATTCATACCTAAACTAGTTTCAATAAGTAGACCAGCAGATGCTTGCTTTTAAAGTAACCTGTGTCTCTTGAGGGAACCCTGCTAGGTCGTTCCCAGAGGAAGCTTATAATATGACTTCATTTAAGAAAATTACAAGCCTATAATCCTTCCAAGCAAATTATCATCATATTTTGTTAGATGACAAAGTTTCTAACATATCACCACTGAGTTCTTTCTACATTCTTGTGTTAGACAGAGTGGTCATCAAGCAGGTTTTCCTCCTACAATCACTGTGCAAGAGGAAACTGCACTGAGATAATTGACAAATTAACAGTTCTTATTAATACTGCCTCACTGACATAACACTGAATGGAGTGCAGATTTCAGTCCTAAACTGAACGCAATACAATTTGGTTAATTCTTTATCAGGCTTTTCTTGACACTTGTCCAGAGATGGTGCCATGGGGCATGTGTCACTAGGGCAGGAACACAGCCTCTGCCCTACTTACTGTGCAAAAAGCTGTGGCCACTTGCCACAAACTTCGGTTTAAAATGAGTTTCAAACACGATTATAACTAATGTTTTGAAGGATGACAATGGAACATGTAGATTAGTTTATTTCATTCCCAGGATAATAGTATTTCCATTAGCAACTTGGTAACATGAGTGGATTATGCTTACAAAATGGGCACACAAAAACAAGCAAAGATGAGAGGCAAGAATTTAGAAGGTCAAGATAATTTTGAATTCTGACCTTAGCTGATTAGGAAGAGGTCCCAAAATCAACAATGATACTTAATAAAACAGGAAGTAATAAACTCCAAAATGGACATCAAGTGCAGCAAAACAAGCGGCAGAAATGGAAAAAGAGATTACAGTAGCTCTCTAATACTGGGGTCAACAATGTCATACTCTCACAAAAGTGTATCTGTTCGTTGTGAACTGCACCGACAGACCGCTCTGTATGGGAACAAAAGCAATTACTCTGCTCTGCCTAAATAAACAAAAGATACCCTGCTCTATGTGCTATCTTGACTTTTAACTGAGACCCATGTGCAGTTTTTTCCTAAGTCTATCTTAATGCATAATCCCCAAATGGAAGAATCTATATAAGAATTACATGAACTAAATAAACCAACTAAGGGATAGAAGAATCAAGTCTGCTTTGCAAGGAACTGTGAAAGAGAGAAGTAAGGATCAGACATCTTTATCTCTTATCTTCAAGGTGTCATTTTAAAATTTTTAGAAATATATTTAATTTTTTAAAAGTACTATTATTTATAACAAATCTCAAAAATATATTAAATACATTATTATTTTAATTATATATTTTTAAAACATACATTTTTTTTCTAAAAAATTGCTGAGAAAAACCATTCTCAGTATCCCCTGGCTGCTGCTTATCTATTTGCAGTTATAATATTGAAGAAAAACAACCTTCCAGTTACAAGGATAAACAAAAAGTACAAAAAGAGGCTGTGAATCATTATAGAAGTCCGGAAATAGAGACAGTTTTTCTTAACACAGATACTCTGCAAGGTGTGAGCTAATGTCCCCTTCAATATTAAGCCCACATTTTTATACTATTATATGAAAAGCTGTACCCAGGTTATATAATATTAAATCTGTGGCAGCCTGAGATGTTTTTGCATTCAATTCAGGGGGAAATTTTTCCCCTCAGGACTTAAGTGTTTTTATACTTTCTAGCAAGGTCAATAATGTTATACCTGTTTTTGTACATATCTGCTATTTGTTAATATGAATAGCATGCACTGTACTAGAATTAAACAAGTACTCAAACTTACTTAGTACAAAAAAAAAAGAAGAAGAAAAATTCTTGAGCTTTTATTTTTATTTTCAAGATTTTAGCAGATTAGGATGTTGTCTTTTGTTTTGGGTTTTTTTTGCAGCACAAACTGCATTCCTCAATGATTAGCAGATGCATTTCATTCCTGTCAGAGAACAGCAAAAAATGTTCCAAAGAAACAAAAAAAATTAGCTTTTCGTACCTGGTAAAATATAATCAATGCAACAATGTTGTGTTTAATCCAGCCTCTGTTGGTAAGATATTTCAGTGTGTTGCACTGAAGCAGTTCAGAGCAGTGGTGATTTTTTTACTCAAAATTACACAGTGAATTAGACATGTCAAGGACAGCATTAGCTATTCTTGTGTGATTTCTGGTTTTAAACCAGTGGTTGTGCCAACCTGAATTATATGCCATGGACAAAACAGCAGGGACATTCAAAATCATTCAAGACTATTTTATTAAAATGCAGGATGCATTTTCTTATCCAGATGATTGCTTACTTTTCTGCTAGGCTACAAATAGTTTTTCCAATATGTTTACAAAATTAATTAAATTTGAAATTAGTGAAGGACACACACAGAAAAGAATTATATCTTTAAAAAAGTAAATAGCATAACTCAATTTTATTGTATAATCATGCACTATTTGTGTCTTCTGGAAACACAGGATATGACCCCAGTAGTTGCTCCCTACAGGCAGCACTCCTACATCCATACAAATTCTTTGAGGTTCTGGCAGAATTCCACATAGGCAAAAGGTCTGTCCACACAGAACAATTTAGAGACTCAGGAACACATACTTTCTTTTCTTCTTTGTGACAAATGGTACCATGAAGTAAAATTATTAATTTCTTATAAAAATGGTAACACCCAAATTGTGTTCTTCCAAATACTATTAAGGTTCATCTTGGTATTCCAGACAACTGAATCAGACCCAAAGTGTTTGCTTGTAAAAACAAGATTTTATTTCACTTCTATCAAATTAAATCTACAAAAAATAAATATAGATAAATTTAGGAAATGAAACCCAAGCTTATTCCAAAATTAAAAATAGATAATTAATTTGCATGTCCTATGTTGTGAATATCACTATGAGGTTTCACTCTTAGGAAAGGAAATACACATGAGAAGCAGCATTGTGCCTGAGTGTTTTGATACTTGATGTGCAAAACAAACCTTTCCCAAATGGCATGTCAAATCACTGACCATGCAAGCTTTTGCTAGTGGCATCAAGCCAGTACTTTCACCTTAGGCAACACACAAACTAGCAAGTCTCAAACACTGAAAAATTCTTCTGAATCCAAGAAACTGAGATAAAAGTTCTAAGGCAGTCATTCTTCCCACAGAGAATGAAACTCAACCCACATTCCTTTTGCAATTAAAACAAAACCAAACCAATCCAAGAAAAAAAAAGCAACACAACCAATCAACAACAACAAAAAAAATTTAGTCTTATAAGCACTTAATCCATGCTTTGAAGACTCTTCTCAATTATTACACAAAATTTACTGGTCCATATAGTTAGGAATGTGATTTATGTTCCCTAAAACCTACACTATTTATATGTGATAAAGTAAATCATACCATTCCTGCTGACATACCTATTGAAGACAATCTTAGCTCTGTGTTTCATGGGGTTGGATAAGATCACATATTGAAGATACGATAGATAAAATCCTCAAGGACAAATTGCTGAACTTCATTTACCAACTTATTTCCCCACTTCATCACAGCAAACTACATAAATCCCACAATAAGAATTCAAGAGAATGAGGTACCTCAAACTATTTTGCAAATGAAACACTGCTGTAATTACCACCTGTTCAAAAGTTCAAAACTAATTATTTGTTTTCTGTCATACTTTTAAGATACAAATTATGACCTTGATTTCGTAAGACAGCAAAGTCTGTTCAGTTTTTCCACAACAGGAAGTACATAAAGCTTTGCAACACATTTATCTGTGGGATCACCAGGTCTCACTTTGAGGTGTTGCCAGAACATAGTAGATGTTTCAAATATACAAGAACTTTCACATCTTTATTTCAATAAAAAATACCAAGCCTCTTATTAGAATATTGCATCACTATCAACAATATTATCTTGCCCAATAGAGCAATTCTCAACAGAACTACCATACCAAAGGATATGTGCCTGAAGAACAATAAATGTACATGTAATTACTGTGACTTCATGGAATCACAGCATGGGTGAGGTCAGAAAGGACCACAGCGGGTCATCTGCTCCACCCTCCCCGCTTAAGCTGCATCATCCCAGAGCACATGGCACAGGATTGTGTCCAGATGGTTCTTGAATATCTCCAGTGAGGCAGACTCCGCAGCCTCTCTGGGCAACCTGTTCCAGTGCATGGGCACTGCACAGTAAAGTTCTTCCTCAGAAGAACTCTATTTAGGTGGAACTTCCCATGCATCAGCTGCTGCCCGTTGCCTTGTGTCCTATTGCTCAGCCCCACCAAACAGAGCCTGGCTCCATCCTCCTGACACCCTTCCTTCAGATACTGACAGATATTGATGAGGCCCTCTCTGAGTCATCTCTTCTCAAGGCTGAACAGGCCGAGTTCTCTCAGTCTCTCCTTGAAAGAAAGATACTCCATGCCTTAACTATCACTGCTGGACCTGCCCCAGGAGCTCCATTTCTCTCACATACTGAGGACTTGATAGAACAACATACAACCACCACATAAATTTACTTGAGAGTATGGCTACAGAACATCATTTTATGAATAACTTTACAGGAAAAAAAAATCTAGGGACAATGTATTCTTTTTATATATTATATATTTACATAATTTGTACACTTTAATATTTAGTTAACAACTGGTATACATCCATTAACTAAAATCCAATAGACATTTTCTATCCTTTGATATATGATAATCTAAGCATCATCAAGGGTGGGGAAATCTAAAGTTATGCTGCATAGGAATTTACTGTATGTCATTACCTATATAGAAATTTGCCACATTAGGAACATATAAACTCCTTTGAGGAACAGCATCCCTCAGTGACAGAAAGGTGCTTATTACAGTGAGCTTACCACTGAGACTCTATGCATAGCTGATACGAAGACACTGATATGCAACCACTGCATACTCTAACAACTCCTGATACGATCCCCTCTCGATCATGCTGTTCTAAGAGAAATGCCTAATTATTATGGGAACTCCTTTAAATAAACTTCTTCCTGAATCTACTCCAATGCAGTTCCAAAACCATTCAGGTGTCACTGATATTCAGCTGACCAGCAAGCACACAAGCACCCATGGCAGTTCTGCCAACCACCTCCCCTAGAAAGTGCAAGAGTATCGAGGCTGATCCAAAAGCAGAATTAAGTGTCTGGGAGCAGGTCAGCAGCTTTCTAGCTGCAGCAATACTAGCAAACACCAGCTTAAACATTTGTGAAATGATGACTGAACTAACTGGTGATACCACAACAGATCAAAATAAAAACCAAAAATTTTTGCTACTAGGAGATAGTTACTTTCTCCTCAGACAAAAGACAACTGGAGAGAGGGTGGGAGAAGGGAAGCCAGCCAGTCACAAGAAAGCAAGTCTTATGAATAGCGGGGACACTGTCACGTATTTCAATGTTAAGACTTTAACTGGACTGTCATGAGAACTAGGACGTGTTTGTACATATAGACACATTGTGCAACTTTCTGCCACTAACACTGACTCAACAGTCACATTAAATGCAGCGCAGACTTTACTCCAGCAGCTCCCTCTGTCCTGATAGTCTTCCAAAGTTTCTCCTCTCTTCCATGAAGTCTGTTCCACATTCTCTTGGCACTGAGGATATATGAGGCCAAGGCTGGAAAACTCTAGGGTGCAGCTCAGTCTGCAAATGAAGATACAAACTATTTTTGTATTATAAAGATATGGTACTGTATATGGGGAGCAAAAATAGCTGAACAATTCCAAAAGAGTAACTATTGTTAATGCCCTGTGAAACTTTAGTGTGATTGAATTTCAGGAGCCCTGGGTGAAATACAATTTAATAAAGTCATCCACCATTTATTATAATCATCAATGAACTACTGAAGAAGGATACAATTTTTAAATTCGTGGGTAATACCTAAACGCAAGCAGATGGAAATGAATTATAAGGTGGAATTAGAGCTACAAATTACCCAGAAAAATATTTATTTATTTTAACAGAAAAATTCCTAAAGTCCTCTCAGAATGCATATACCCTTAACAAAAGTATGAGGAGGCTATGCTTGGATTTGTGGTTAGACAAAGAATTTTAGATGATGAAGCAGGAAACCAGGAGTACCTATTTATAGGTTACAGATGCTTCAGTTAAGAAATGCCAAAAAATGAGATTTCAAGCAACCAATACCAGTTTAAAGTTACTTCCTCATCACAATTCTGTCATGTTCTCACATCACGACCTCAGGCCTACATAGTAAGAGGAAGCATGAAAATTGATGAGATAGGTGAGCTCATCTGCCAGGCTGCTCCAGCCCATGTGATTTTGCTCACTAAGGAAACTTAATGTAGTAAGAGAATATAACTTATGACAGATTAGAGGACAACTTTCAAGAGTGTTGAGAGGCCAAGTGCAGCAGCATCGGGCTGCAAGTTTTGCTCACCCATGTCACAGTCTCACTACAAGACTATCAGATTTCTGACATTAATGAAAATTACATTTTTTCCTGAGAATTTATGTACAATCTTGGTTTCAGACCAACGTGAGACTTCTCAGACAGACTCTTCTAAACTGCAAAACAATTACAATAATCCCAGTACTGCTGACAGCAAAACAATTGTCACAGGGCCATGCAGCAGGCAGCATGTTTTACCACTGGCAGGTAAAACATGGACGTTTACAATCATTATGCCTCAAGTCCTACGTACTTTCAGCAAATTTTAGCGAAAAACTCAGAACTCAACATATATATCACTTATATAATGACTCATGGACATACTGATTACCGATATAAATAGAAAGACCTGCAGCCATTACACTCACATGTCAATCCCCTGACTTCACGGGAACTACAGGTTTAAAAACCAGAACCTAAGTTCTATTTGGATAACAAATTCTCTTTGATCAATTTAAATCTTTAAGAACAAGTTCTCAGTGTCTGCTGTGGATTCATTTTAGGGACACCTAATCTTTAGACTACAAAATAATCTGTAAGCAGACAGATATTTTTGCATAGTACCAATTCATCTTGTGATCTCATTAAAAAAAAATCCATTTCCTGTATGTTAGTATTTTCCCCCAAAACCTGAAAACTAAACATGCAGGAATTCACTTTTTAAATATTAATTTTCCAAAGTTCCACTAAAATTTTAAACTCTTTCTACATTATCCTTCTCTTCTTAAAGCACTAAGAGTTCTCTCAAATGTGGGTAGTCACTGGCTGGCTGCACTCGAAGAGTTGTGGTCAGTGGCCCAATGTCTAAGGGACTAGAGCAGTGACAAGTGGCATGCCTCAGAGGTTGGTACTGGGATGGTGATTAGACACTGACACAGTTTGCCAGAGGTGGTAGGTAACCAATCCCTGGAAGCACTCAAGGTCAGGTCTGGATGGGGTTTAAGCAACCTGGTCTAGTAGAAGGTGTCCCTGCCCATGGCATGGGGACTGGATAGAGATTGTCCTTAAGGTCCCTTCTAACCCAAACCATTCTATGATTCTATGTAGAGCACATATGCCCTGAAGCACTTGGGCTGCACTTAGAGAGGCTGGGCAGGAACTCCTGGTTCTGTGAAGCAACTATTATTATCTATTTACTCTGCACTCTTACTGGATGAAATGGTCATGACTTTTGCAAAGAGATGGAAGTAACAGCAACGGCCTGCAACAGACAGGTGCTTCCTCCATCCTGAAGTGATTAGATGTTATTACATGACAACAGCAAGCTATTAGTTTGTGAAGAGCCTACCTGCAGGCTTAAAGCAAGTCACAAAACTCGTTTTGCCAAACAAGCAACTATGCAAAACAACAGTTGAAAAAGATTTCTTCATGCTTAAAAGAAACCCTGGGGGAAAATATGTGCTAATGAAGACACTCATACCTTGAGAACTTTTGAAGCTTTAAAAAAAAGAAAACAACACGACTGTTGTACAGTCATTAACTAGCCATTTCTGGTGTCAGTTTGTGGTTTTGATTCTTTTTCTAAACAACTCCCCAATTAGTATTAAATAAATACTCTGTTAAAAGAGTGGAGCAGACAGCTGGGTTCACCAGCAAAGAGCCACCACGGGTTCCAAGCCTTTGCGGCATAATAGGCCACGCAGAATATTAAAAATACCCGGTATATGCAAAGATCTTCACCCAAGTCTGGAGTTATGATGTTGTCATTTAATCTCTTTTAAATGTGAGAAAATGGGAAGATAAACAAGTCAGGTGAGTTACACAGCCCATTAGTGGCTCAGCCAAACACGTGGCTTAACATATGATAGCATTTACCTAAGAGGGAAAAAAAAAAAATATTATTTCTATATCTTTTCCTATTTCAGCAGCTCAGAGGCCAGTAACCAAAGGCACACAGGCTGCTTCGACAAGTATCTCCCTGCAAACAGCACATTCAACTTCCTGAGGAGTTCACGGCTGCTCTGTAACGATGCATTTAGCGTTTTAAACAAGGGCTGAGCCCTATAACCCATCTGCCAACAGCGTCCGCAGCCCCGTAATCCACCGAGAAAGCCAAGGGAGCACCATCACCGAGCAGCAGCACCACCTCGTTTTCACCGAGCTGACTTTGTTTCAGCAGGAAGCGGCTGCCACGCTGCCAGCATTTCACTCATTTCCCTGGACCAGGGCGTCCTGCCGGCCCGACCGCCGCCACCCGGACCCTCCTCCTCCTCCTCCCGCGCGGCCACCGCCGGCAGCTGCGGGCGCTCGCTCCCTGCCC
>WEIT01029160.1:2165-14849 GCA_013389985.1 Dryoscopus gambensis
GGGGACGGCCCGGCCCGGCTCGGCCTCAGCACCGAGCACCCGGGGCGGGTGGGGACACGCCGCCCTTGGCTGCGTCCGGCCCCGCTGCATCCAGGCCTTGCGGGTGCTGTTGATGTTGGCATTGAAAACATTTCCCCCACTCTGTGATTAACGAGTGCCAATTCGTTAATATTAACAAGTTTATTAAAGGTGCAATTAGGATCTTCACAGCTGATTCCGCTGAGGAAAGGGCCGCGCTGGGTGCCTGACCACTGCTGTTATTCTCACTGTCGAGCAGAGCGGTCAGGGACCCAGAAATCCCAAGGGTGACAATTGTAGATTCTCCATTCTAACTTTTGACTGTTTGGGCCTAGAAAAGCCACTCCTCCTCGTTTATTCATAACACCCCCCCTTTTCTCGCCACCCCCAGAACTGCTTCAACATCCTCTCGCACAAGTTTTCGAATCACCTGGGCAGGATTGGCATGGTCAGGAACGAGGGCCTGAACACGTCCCTGGAGAAGAGCCACTGCACCGGCCCCGACACCTTCATCACCGCCTACGAGCACCTGGACTTCCACCCCAGCTACAACCCCAGCGGCCCCTCGCACTGCAGGGACCAGCCGCTGTAGCGGGGACGCCGCGGAGCCCCTGCAGCTGGGGGCTGGGTTGGGAAAAACACCTGCAGCCAGCCTCGATGCTGAACGAAACCCGCTAGGTTACAGAGGGAGCGTTATTTGGGGTAATACGTTAAAGATTTCGTGTGGGTAATGTCAGTTGGGTTGCTCGCGTGAAGGCTTTTACCTAATTTATCAGCAGCATATAAATACTAGAACAACGTATATTACGTATTATCTATCCCCTTATCCTCTTCTCTGTCGCTAATGATCCTTGACACTCTTGGCTCATGTACCACATAGCATTAAAAATTAAGATTTAAACTGTCTCTCTACTATTTAATGACTAATCGATCTGCAGGTTTTCCAGAGGTATTCATTAACTCTTTGGATTTCTTGTAAAAAGTTCACCTTTCTTCTCTCCCAAAACTACAAAGTTTGGAGAAATTATTCAAATAATGACAAGTTATCAAAAATAATTTTTTTTTTTAAGTTTTATTGGTACAACTGTAGTTACAGGCAGAGAAACTGCATCGGTTGGACAGCAAGTGCACTGAAAGAACACCTGAACATTTTTGGGTAAAGATGAGCTTTTAAGAGAAACCACTCTGCCTGTTTACGGACGAGAAACAGTCCCACCTTACAGGTGGGACAGAACATTAAAAATGAGCATAATGTTATTCAAACTGTTTGCTAAAAATATAAATAATGAGTGTAACATTATGTCCAAGCACCACCGCAACTGATATTCCTCACATGTCAGAAATATTCCCTATTTGTGGCGTGTGGTTATCTCAAACACAGGAAGAGCTGGGTAAATCCCCCTCTGCTGCAAACACACCAAGACATCGGAACAGATAAATAAACTGAGCAGAAATGGGCCCGAAAAGTTAACATTTCAAAGACAACATATGAAAAGAAATAAGCAACCCTCTCTCGTTTGCTGTTATTCTCACATTAGACTCTACACAGTACCTGGAGCTTCTTAGAACTTCCCTTTCTTCTCCTGAAATGAGAAAATAACAAAGCGCTGAGTCAATAGAAATAGTTGTGACAATGTTACATATGTTTTTATCCACAGATTTTTCTGCAGGTGGCATAATTTAGGGATAAGGATAAGGCTGCCTCTTAAAAATATAAATGGAGTGGATTCTGTCACATATTTTCCCACTCCGTCTGAAAACACCCACCTCTTCTTCCTTGCCTCAATTTCTTCCCTTTTAGTTTTATTCTTGAAACCAGTTCCTTTGAAGAGTTTGGCACGCAGTGTATCTAAGTGTTCAGAGGTTAGACCAAATACACTTTTTTTTAAAAGAAATACCTGTCCAAATTCAAAATATCATCCTGAAAAATGACACATTTTACCACACAGGATCTACCTGAAACAATCTCTTTCTACTCTGTCTGTTGAAAGGAAGATTTTCACGTTTGCAGATAAAATTATGTGAGGCTGAGCTATCACAAACTGAAGGGATGAAAAATTAAAAAGCTTCTACATTAATAAAAGAAATGGGGGGAGGGATGGTGTGTTCCTGCCTTGTGTAAAGAGCAGCTACACGTCACAACACGTGTTCCTAAAATAGCAAAGAACTGGTAATAAAAAATTGAGGGAGTCCTTGTGGTGCCTTGAGGATCCTTGAAGACTGTTCCCAAAGCACACAAAACCAGTCACTGGGGTAAAAAAATGAAGCAATAAACCTCTTTTCAGATTTATCTGAGAGCTGTGGTGCTGCAGCCAGGATCTGTAACTCACCAGAGCCACCATAAAAAACACCAAGTGGTTTAATCACTTAATATCGAAATTAACAAGTTCTGTGCTCTGACTGGAGAGAAAAAGTAGCATTGTGCATTCTTTAAAAATATGAACCAGCACTCATTAAAAAAGGTAACTTTACAAGCTTTAGAAGGGCAGAGTTTATGGTTCCATGTATCTGCTGCAATAAGGGATTAACTGGTGTCTCAGGAGGGTGGGAATAATGGAAAAAAAGAGATTTCTGGGCACTCCCCAGAGCTGGCGCTGACTGAGAGTGCCCACTCTGTGCCCTCTGTCATGGGCACTACAAACAGGAAATAAAATCTGCTTTTGGAACAGCACCTATGAAGAGTCAGCCTCCAGAGATTCGTGCTGCAGTCCCAACCTTGGTACCACGTGTGGGGCTCTTCCCCATGAATTCATTGCCACTCAGTAGATTGTTTTTCATTCCTCAGCTGGTCAGCCTTTAGTGATGTGCAAGAAGGATTTCTTATTGCTCCAAACCACCAGACTTCTCTTTTCTGAACAAGTGATGAGAACGGGCCCAGGATGAGGACACTGCCACTGGAGCCATGGCTGCTCCAATTCCAGAGGTGTTCCTCGAAACACATTTGGTTACCAAGGAAAGACTCCACTCCTTGACCACAAACACAAGGAAGGAAAACTCTTGGGGTTCTGCTACCACAAGCACCATTCTCACCTCCCAAATGCCACCCCTTTGTATTTTGTAACTTCTCCTCCTTCATTTTTTGTTAGAAAGACTTAATGACATCCTCAGTCAGGAGCAAAAAGGGACACAAAAATGATTACTCACTCAAGATGATGACACAAACCATAGGAGCACTCCGGTTTCACGGTCCATGGGCAGAACCCCATTTATTAAACATTAGAAACTCAGCAATGTACACCATTTCCTATATACAAATCAAGTTCATCAATTAAAAAAAAAAAAAAAGTGCTGTTTGAAATCAGGTTTTATTTAAAGCACAAGGTAACTGGAATTGCATCTTCACTGGGAGTGAATCAGGTCACGAGTGGTACCGAGGACACAGACACAGCGACAGGGGCACGAGACACCTCTGAAGTCGTAACGTGGATTTACTGAAAACATTCTGAGGAGAAACATTCAGCTTTTTATACAAACAGTACATAGTGCTTCCAACATCTCTACGAAAATTAAGTTTACAGTTTAATCCTTTTAAAGCAAGGTACTTGGAAAACTTCTAGTGTAAAATACCAGCCTACTGACCTATTCCAAACCAAAGGCCCAAACCCTGCAGCGGAATCAAGGCAGAGCAAAAGATAAACCTGTGGAGAGGGGCTGCAGGCACTGAGCTAAGTAAAAAACACTTTTCCAAGGTATCCTACCACAAAATGGAGATGAGCTAACACACTGACCTTTAAACAACCCGGCCAACCAACCCAAGGGCTACAAAAAGGTGGCTGGACAGTCAGAAATGCCAAGTGAGCACTATAAACATGTTTCAAACGCAGCTGCACGACAGCATAAACACACCAAGGATGTTTATTTCTCTACATGCCACAGTTACTACTCTATGCTACACCGTATTTTGCCCATATTCTGCATCACACCAGGGACACCATGGGATACTGGATCCAGTCTTGGCTGCTTTTGCTCCATTTTGCAAGTTTAAGGCCAGCCTGGAGGAAGACTCCTGAAGTGACTGAGAAACAAAGTGATGCTAAGTGGTGGTTCGGCTGAGAGAAGTTCTGCAGAAGACCAGACAAAGAGAATATCAGATCAATTCACAGGGACAAGATGTGAGAACAAACTCCTCCAAGGACTTCACGACACACAAATGAAAATGAAAGAAGCAACAGCTCCAATTTACACCTTTTGAATTTGCAGTGAAACCAGTGTGGGGGCACTTTTTTTTTTGTGTGTGTGTGATGTGAATGTGCTACTTCAATCCCGCTGAAAGTCAGTACAAATAAAAAGATAGTAGTGAAAAATTGCTTTATTCTGGCTGCTGGCAACGGAGGCAGAGAAAGAGCCTGAAGAAAGAACAGTGCTGAAAATATCCGTGGCGTTTGTGTTGTGACTTCCTACAGCAAACCCAGCTTTGCTTTATTGCACCAAAATTGTCAGTGAAAAGTTCACAGAAATGTAACATTTTAAAAACCACTTCTGAAAAAGGAAAGTTAAGGGCACTCAATTCCAGAAAGTTCATTCAGGAAACCAAAAGCCATCCCTGGGTAATTGCAGGGCATCAAAATGAGAGCGTTGAGAATAACGAGGACTTGTTTGAGCCCTGCAGGCCCGACAGTACAGAAATCCAGGGAAATCCAGGGAAATCATGTTGTCTGAACAGACACGCTCCTTCGCTTGTCTTGGACTGCAGTTGTGCTTGGAATCATCTGCCAGCAGGAGGTTCTGGGTGTTCAAAAGGACTTTGAGCAGCTGCTGAGATCACTTTGCACAGGACGTGCAGACAGAGCCACCCACCTGATTCACCTGAATTTGCATTTGTATCTTCCAGGCTGGATCTCCACACCCACAGCTGCACTCAGTTCTGCTTAGGGACCTCATCCCACAGTCCTCAGGGTGGGAAAATTGAGCTCCCAGCAAAATCCCACCCCACAGGATTGTCCTAAGGCAGCTCGGATGCGACCAGCCTCAGATCATCTGCACTGCTATCCAAGGCTGTGTTTTCCCAGGATCTCTTAACAGGTTCCCAAATAAATTCTGTGCGCAAACAGGTTTCCCTTTGAGAGACGAGAGGCCTCATAACTTAAAGTGTGATTAGCCAATATCTTATCTACAGTAACTACAGCATCCTGTAGGAATGCAAGCCCTAAAAATCATTATAAAAAATATTTCCTTAGAGCACTTTAAATAATTTACAAAATTCTACAAAAGCTACGTCTGTCTATCCGTGATATCCCTGTTAAATAGAATTATTTTCACATTAGTGTGTGTATGATATACAGGCATCAGCATCTCCTACTGCCTCTCCTTTCCTGTCTCAAGTTTTATCAAGGTAATTACAATGAGAGTTATTTTATAAAAAGACTGCTAGTGTAAAAAAAAAAAAAAAGTACTTACATATTTGAAACCTTTTTTTCCAAGAGGGAACCTGGGCAGTCCCCTGCAGGTAGGTCAGTAAATTTTGCACAGGTTTTGGTTAAAAATTCCTGCCCTTGGTGTACTTCACTAGCAGCTTCCCTGTTCTGCAGGACAGGTATTTTTCCTTCCACTTTAGAGCTGGATACCTGAATTTCTTCCTGCCTGTCCACTTTTTCTTCCTTAACACACATCTGCACACTGTTTTCTGCACATGCTCCTCCACTGTTATCCACTGCTGCTGCTGCCACACTGAATTCCTGCCTGGGGCAAGCTAAACTTGGATCTGGCCTCTTGTGCAGCTGGTTATTCCCTCCCTTACTGCACACCTGAGCACTCTGCTGAGCTGGCTCTCTGCTGACTTTATCTGCTTTTCCCACACTGCACTCAGGGCGTGGGGAATCCACAGTGGAGTCAGCCCAGCCGCCTCTGTGGATATCTCCTTCCTCGATCCACAGCTGGGTGTTCTCAGCTCTGGAGGTTCCTCCGCAAACCTGATCAGCTTTTGCTGCTGCCACGCTCCGTTCCTGCGAGGAGAGGCTGGAGCTGGAGTGTGACTGAGCCCCTGCAGCACCAGCCCTCCTGCAGCCCTCAGCCGCCTCTTTGAGACACTCGGGAGCAGCCTCAGCTCCCGCACAGGTTTCTGCCACATGGGGACTTGCCCCTCCCACAGTGAGTTTCTGAGAAGAGCTGGGTGCTTTTATTGCTGGTGTAATTTCCCCACTGAATTCACCTTTTGGCAAGGGGTTAAGTACATCTGTGTCCTGGGAAGCTGCCTCCATTCCCAAGGCGCTGCTCTGGGCGAGCAAACACTCTGCTTTCTGCTTTTTGTTCAAAAGCATTGATTTCTTCCTGTCCCGGGCGTATTTCAGACCCGCAATAAATTTACTCGAGATTTTTAGCTGGAAGGTATTCTTCCTTTTAGATCTGGGCTTTGCATTCATGACTTTCCTTACTTTACACCCTTCATTTCTGCTGGGCTTTGGGGGCTCTGTGTCACGGACATTCCTTTTCCCTGCTGCACTCCCAGGTAACTCCCCAGCAGCACCACCTCTGACCCCCCCCAGTCCTTGCTTAGCTTTTGACTGACCAGTAGTAGGAAGATTCTCTGCAGAGGAAGCACATTTCCCACTGCCAGCTAACATTGCACTTTTCCCTTCTGTTCTCTGAGAGTTCTTCACCTCCTCAGCTGGCTGAGCTACCTCAGTCTTTTTACTCTGACCCAGCACGAGGTCAATCTCATTTTCCACCGGCTGCTGCTTTGCTTTTCCTTTAACACCAGTTTGTTTGGTCGCTCTAAATAGGTCCAGACTTGCATCACCTTTTTGCATCTCTGAATTGCTTGCAGAGTCTTTAGCCTTTTCTGCCAAGAACCTCCTGATTTCCTGCTCGATGCTGTCATCGCTGTCCACCGAGCTGCTGTCACTGGCGTCTGACACAGCTGGGAAAGCACATTTTCTATTTTTAGCCCCCCGCTGGTTTGAAGCTGGTTTAGGTTTATTGCCTTTTTTAAGCTGCAAGTTAAACTCCAGGTTTTTCATGGTTTCTGGCTTGTCACTGGAAAGTCTGATGTTGTCTGGAGGGCTCCTGACTGCATTCTCCCTCACAGCTTTCCTAGGTTTTGAGAGGCAGCTTTTCAGCAGTGAGGGATTTTTACATTTCCACTCGTTTTGTTGGAGGTTACTGAACTCATCCAGCAGCTGAGTTTCTGTCTCACTGAATCTGACTTTCTTCTTGCACTGAGCTTTCTGGTCCTTGGATTTCTTCTTTAACTTCCTTTTAGACCGTAACAGGTCCTTGATAGCACTGTCCAGATCCTCATCACTGTCCAGAGAGCTGCTCTCATCACCCGACCCCTCCCTCTCTGGGGTTTGGGTGGGGTTTTTTATGGGTTTTCTTGTGCTACCCTGAACCTGCAGAAAAGGGTTCACAGAGTCCAAGGCCACGCATCTGCTGCCATCAGAGCCAGACAATTTGGGAGACATCAGCTGCTGCTGCCTCGGGTCTTTACTACTCTGAGCATCCCGGAGCTCTGCGGGGCTGCTCAGGGTGCGCTCCTCTTGGAGCACAGGGACTTTGGAATAGTTACCTGGCTGGAAAAGTCCCGTCTCCAGCTGTTCAGGTGGTTTTGATGGCCCTTGTTTTGCTGTTCTGCCTTCCCTTTTAAGTCTCCTTTTCCGACTCAGGGATAATTTCAGTGTTTTGGGCAGAGAAGGCTCAAGGGTCCCGGTGAGGCTGTTTGGATCAGAAGGCAAAGGCATCTGGATGGAGCGTGACAGGCTGGGAGGTTTTGTTTCAAGGTTTTCTGACTGTGCTTTCAGAGCCAAGAAAGCCCTGATTTCCTGCTCTATGCTGTCATCACTGTCCACAAGGCTGCTGTCACTTTCACAACGGGAGGAAGAGAGAAGCTGGGGAGAAAAGAAGGAGTCTGCAGTGAGGGATTTGTTGTCACTTCCCATTTGGGATGGCATGATTGTTTTGGAAATATCCAGGATAGCTTCTGCACACATGAGTTCTGCAGATGTGTCTGCTCTGCAAGAGGCCTGCAGTGTGAGCTCACAAGCAGCAATCTTGTTTTCTGGAAGTGCAAAATGTCTGGCTTTTTTCAGTGGTTTAAACAGCTTATTAAAGTCATTGCTGGTGCTTTCTAATCCTGTTGACTTGGAATTAATTTCTTTTCTCTTGTTGCTTATAGGGTTTTTATGGATTTCTGGTGAGGCACTTTTTGTGGAGCTAATTGTCAGGCTGGCAGAAATGTCTGCCATACCCTTTGGATCAAATTGTTCCCTCTGCAAAGGGACACACTTTGCTGCACGACCTGCCTCTTTCCTGATTTTCTCCAGCTGGTAAAGCTGAATGGCTTCTTCAATGCCATCATCGCTGCTCGAGTCAGATGTGTGCATGCTCTCCTTGATAAGTGCTTCCCTTGGCTCCCAGTAACGAGCTCCACTTCCCTCATTCTGCTCCACGAGCCAGGGCTGGCTGGCAGTGGCCATTTCTAGATACGCTTGGTCCACCTGGCTGAAATCTCTGGGCTCTGCTTGGATTTTTGACTGCAAACCCTTGGGCTGGGTGCTGGATTTCTGCAGCTTGGGATGGTGTCTCAGGAGCAGCGCGCTACAGCCTTGCTTCAGAGCACCACAGTTCGTTCTGTTCGTTGCTTCTTTGTTGCATTTCAGGACAGATCTCACACGGGAATCTTTTTTATCCTCCTCAGTAGCACATTTACTAATTTCTTGCTGCTTCTTCTCATTCAAGAACTGCACTATTTCAGCTTGTATGCTCTGCTCAAAGGAGTCATCGCTGCTGATGCTCTGAGGGGAAGCAGGCTGGAGCCTCTTCCCAATTCCCAGGTGGTCAGACAGGTACTCTTCAGAGAGCATCTCGGCTTTAAATTTCACGGGGAGGAGGTTACTGGCCACTTTGTTCTGGGAGAATTCTCTCTTAAACCTTTTGTCTCTGCTCACGTTCTCAGAACGCTCTGCATTCCTTGGCAACGACTGGGCACTTTTGCTTTTTGTTTTCAAGTACTCTTGGATGGCTTCCTCTATACCTCGGTCCACAGAATCGTCGCTGTCAGAATCGAGCAGCAGAGTCCCAAACTCCACGTTCTCCTCCACTTCGGTGTCATCGGAATCCTCAGGGCACCCGCACTGGGGGTACTGAGGATGCTTCCGCAGCACCGCCGTGCTGGACGTGACTCTGGTACTGGGGCCTTTTTCTGCCTTCTGTTTCTTCTGCATAACACAGCCACACTCATTGTTCATACCCAGGGCAGGCTCTTGGCTTTGCAGGTTGTTTATGATCATCTGAACTTTGGCGCTCACAGAGGTTCTGGTGACGTCGCCGTCAGATTCAGGGAAGCAAACGGGGTATCTATAACTCCTTGCTGGTCCAAAGGACTCCCATTTTGTCTGAAGAGCTACCAGAGGAGGAGCATCCATAAGGAACATTCTAGCAGACCACAGCAAAGTCCACAGTGGAACAGTTTTTCACAGTGGTCTCTCCTCCATCCTGAAACAAAGCAAAAAAGGAAAATATTTATTACACGTGTGACTTCTAGAAATTCCATGTAATAATCCTGCTAACATAAATTGTAAATTATTAACACTCAGAACTACTGATCACAGGAGTTACTCCTCAACATCACTTGAACGGGTAAATCAGTCACTACTGCCACCAGGGATAAAGGCAGAGCACTCATCTTTTGTGGTTTGTAGTATTTTCTGGCAAAATCATAACCCAATTCAGGTATTTATCTTCACTTCTGAAAACCTTCCTGTGCTTTCCAGTCTTTTTGCATGTGCTCCTAAACAATGATGTACTGCCCAGACCCACAAAGACCCACGATGATGGTGCTCTGTCCACTGGTGTGTGCAACCCCCTTTGCACTGAGGCTGTCCCAATACTTTTGCAGAAAACTTTGTGGCAAGAGAGCAAGAACGATTTTAAGGGATTCGTTCATAATAAAGCAGAACTGGTGGGAGTGGAGAACCCAGCAAAATATTCTGCCTGTTGTTTGCTTTGGCATCACTGCCCCTTTTGAGGAACACACAGCTCAGCTTTCCAGTTTTCCAGGGAAAGCAGCGCCGGCTGTGTCCACGTGGTGCAGGGTGGGTGGATGTGGAGAGAGCTGGGCCGTGATCTGGGATGGTGGGGCACAAACCCACTGCTCCTCAGAGAGCGGAGCACTCACACAATATCCCAAACCAGCTTTTTCTAGATATGACCTGGCATTAAACACACGCAGCTGAGGGACGTGGGGCAGCTCAGAGAGAAGGAAAGGGAACTTATTTTTTCCTGAAACACACTCTACAGCAATAACCCTGAGACACCAATCATCCGGCCTCACCGCAGGATAAAAGCTCTTGGCAAACACAGATCTTTGGGAGTGCACAAAAGCAGGATGAAGATTAGGAACTATTCTTTGTGTTCCAGTAGAAACTGCAGACAGAATGAAGCTCTGGTTTGTGGAAGAGTGGAAAAAACCATCCACAGAACTCCAGTTAGCACCCCAAAGAGTTCGCCACCTCCACGTGGTCCTGTGAGGGTTGAAGGCTTCACCTGCAGCATCATTTGGATCAAGGGAGACAGTAATTCCCAAAAAACTACAGCAGTTGGGTGGCTCTTCAAGCCCAGGCTCCACACAAACACAGCGAGTCCCAACTGCAGTGGCACCGGACTCTGCCAACCTACAGGGACACGATTTTCCCTCTGAAACCTCCCTGACCTTGCCCTTGTCAATTATTCTCTAGTTCTGGTTTCAAATTAATCAGTGGCATTAAATATTTTAAAGGATTAATGACTCTAAACTCTTTAAAACTTCTGTTTATTTACTACTGAAAGGTAAGAGACAACCAGGGAAGACAATTCTTCATCGCTTTTCTGATTTTTCTTTTCCTCAGTGAGAATTCGTCCCAAGCCATTCCTACAGAATTAAAATTTTAAGTATTTTGATCAAGACCATCCCTCCTTGCTGGTTGGTACCTGGAGCAACCCAACATAAACTGTTTTAACTTCCACCTTTTAGTTAACTGAAGATAGTTTGGATTTATTTCAGCTCTACACACACCAGTAGAGCCCAGTGCTCCCAACACAACCTGTATTTGACCACAAATTAACCAAAAGCACCTCACAACCCCGACTTGTGATTGAACACACAGTTCCCAACGCAGCCTCCAACACATTCACTTGGGCAAATATAAATTAAAAACATTTTTCCTTGTAATAAGCAGCTAAGGATCAAAAAGACAGAAATTAGGATACCTCATTACCTTGAAGCAACGCAATTAACACACTTTAGCTCCAAGCTTCATTAAAAAATAAAACCCCAGCGTTTTTCCTATTAACCTATTTCCACAGTTTTCAAGGAAGGGGCAGGTGCCTTTGCTATCCCACACCTGGATGGGGGTGTCCTGCAAGAATTACACGGGACTGGGGTGAATTTCTGTGCCACAACACCCACCCAGGGCACCCACAGAGACTGTGAGGGGACACCCGGGTGCTGCCGGAGGGGGGACGTGAGGGGACACTCACCCAGGGGATCTTCACAGAGGGTGTGAGGGGTAATGAGGGGACACAGCACTGAGGGTGTGTGAGGGGACATGAGGGGACACCCACTGAGGGTGTGTGAGGGGACATGAGGGGACACAGCACTGAGGGTGTGTGAGGGGACATGAGGGGACACCCACTGAGGGTGTGTGAGGGGACATGAGGGGACACAGCACTGAGGGTGTGTGAGGGGACATGAGGGGACACCCACTGAGGGTGTGTGAGGGGACATGAGGGGACACAGCACTGAGGGTGTGTGAGGGGACATGAGGGGACACCCACTGAGGGTGTGTGAGGGGACATGAGGGGACACAGCACTGAGGGTGTGTGAGGGGACATGAGGGGACACCCACTGAGGGTGTGTGAGGGGACATGAGGGGACACAGCACTGAGGGTGTGTGAGGGGACATGAGGGGACACCCACTGAGGGTGTGTGAGGGGACATGAGGGGACACAGCACTGAGGGTGTGTGAGGGGACATGAGGGGACACCCACTGAGGGTGTGTGAGGGGACATGAGGGGACACAGCACTGAGGGTGTGTGAGGGGACATGAGGGGACACCCACTGAGGGTGTGTGAGGGGACATGAGGGGACACAGCACTGAGGGTGTGTGAGGGGACATGAGGGGACACCCACTGAGGGTGTGTGAGGGGACATGAGGGGACACAGCACTGAGGGTGTGTGAGGGGACATGAGGGGACACACACTGAGGGTGTGTGAGGGGAAATGAGGGGACACCCACCAGGGTCAGCACCCAGACAGGGGAAATGAGGGCACACACATCCAGAAGGAGGGGGGTACTCTCCATAATTCTGTGAGGGGAAATGAGGGGACATGAAGGGACACCCACCCGGTGCGCACCCACAGGGGCTGCGTGAGGGGACCCTCACCCGGGCGGCACCCCTGGCGGCAGTGTGAGGGGACATGAGGGGACTCTCAGTCAGGGGCTACCGGCAGAGGATGCGTGAGGGGACATGAGGAGACACTCACTCAGGAGGTACCTACAGAGGATGCGTGAGGGGACACCCCGCGGTACGTACCCACAGAGGCTGTGTGAGGGGACACCAACCCGGGGGGCACCCACAGAGGCTGTGTGAGGGGACACGAGGGTACCCCTACCTCGGGGGGCACCCCGGAGGGGCTGTGACGGGCCCCCCACCCTCGGGGGCAGCCCGCGGCCGCCGCCCGCGGGACCCCCG
>WEIT01029160.1:15170-61272 GCA_013389985.1 Dryoscopus gambensis
AAGGGGCACCGCGGCCTCCTGCCGCAGCCCCACGGCCAGGGCCGGGCTCCGAACCGCGGTGCCGGCGCGGACTGGGAAAACAGCCGCGGAAAGAACGAGATTGTACTCGACTCCTGCCTCAGAGCTATGCGCTGAGCGGGGGGGATGATCCATCCGCTCCCTTCGGGGTGCGGCGGGGGTGCCAGAGTGGGGGAAACTCAAAATATCGGCGGGATGCAACACTTGGGTGTCCCAGGCGCAAAGTTTGGGGGTGCAGGACGAGAACTGAGGTGCAGAGAGCCAAGGCCTCTGCTTTCAGCAGCTGAAGCGGTCGGCGCTGGGGCTCCTGCAGCTTGTTGGAGGTTTCACATAGCGAAACAGCAAAGTTTTAGTGCTCTAATTCATCCCTGTTTTGTTGGCAAGCGGGTTTTCCCCGAGGATGCACTGCCAGCCCTATGCTATCATCCCCGTGCTTCCTGAGCAGAACCAAGCTGTGGGATGCTTCCTTTCGGGACACCCGTTTCAACCTGCTCATTCCTAAAACACACAGAGTGAGTCACAGCTCTCAGTCTGTAAATCTGCACAAGCGTTTCCATTCGTTGTCCCTGGCAAACAAAAACCTGGTGCCTCAACCCAAAGTGCTGCCTGTTTTCACTTTGTCGGTGCGTTTTGTTTCCCTGTGGGGCTGGAACGCCTGTGATGCTGCAGAGGAAATCAGCATCTTTTGGCTGGGTGTCGTCAAAATCACTGGGGAAATGCTCAGGCTGGGTGATGTCAAGTGGGGAACAGCGGGTACAAAGGGTCCCAGGCTGAAAATGGGGTGACTGAGAGTGTTGCACCCTCTTTGTGCTCACTCTGTGGCAACACATCACAAGATATGGGGCTGATGTATGGCAAGGGACAGATTTCCATCTGCTTGTATCCCGGAGATTCTCATTTTGGGGAGCACATGTATTTCTGTGCCCTTTCCTCATCTCCAGCTTCACATTCCGATTTTTTCCTCCCCACCAAGCCAGGTCGGACCCTGGGAATGTGGGGCAGGACCATGTTTCAAACCATCAGACACAGTTACAAACTCGTGTTCATTTATCTCCTGCTCTTACAACAGATAAAACAGAGCTGATAAGACATTTGCCTGTGTGTTCTTGTCCCTGGGATATGTAACATGCTTTTATGTTCTGATCTGGCTCGCTTGAACGAGACTGCTGAAAACAGCACAGCCAGCATCTGTGTGCAGGAGGAAACAATGGGCTTGCTTTTCCTTCGCTGCAGAATTGCAGCCTGGAGGTGAGGAAACTTTGCTCCGCTCACCATATTCCTCCCTAATGCCGCGGCGGAGGAAAGAAAGGGCTCTTGTATTCATGTATCCTCCCGGGCCAAGTCAATTTACATGTGAATGCACTTCTAAAATAAAATTAAAGTCAAAGCTGTGGCCAGAAGCCTGATAAACGTTTTTGTGCACATGCCGTGGCTTGGGAGGGGGGAGGCTGGCTGCTGCCGGAGAGCTCCGCTGTCCCCAGCCGAGGTGGCAGTTGCGGCTCTGCGTGCCACTTGGACTTGAAAGAAGAGCAGAGCCTCCCCCCGAGGTCCCATTAGGGGTGATTTGTCTTCCCGATCCCTGCTCTGGGCGGAAATGAGGGCCGTGGTCGCCATCCCCGCTGGACGGATGACAAAGTCACGAGTGAGCACTAATTGGGCCCCTCGTTAGAATGGCTGGAGTGGCAGGGAATCATCCACACGTTCCCAAAATGAAGCATCTCCCCGGATCTCCAGATCTGCTCCTGCTGTTTGCAGTTTATTGCAGGGGGTAGGTGCTCATTACAGGTGCCTCTGGATACCTTAGAGCCTGAAATCACAGCTCAGGTGATGGCTTTTATTTTATTTTTTCTTCCAGGAAGAGAAAGGACAAGATTAAAACCAAATTAGCAAGAATAATATGACTCACCAGGGAGATTTTGTTGTCAGGTAACCTGTGGCTTCGTGGCCAATTAAAATTCCTGCATGGAGCTGTGTTAAAACCCTGCCCATGTCTGCTGTGCTGCTGTTTTTTGGGAATATGGGTCACAGCTGATGCTGGCTGAGGGCACATCCATGTCTGGGGCATGAGGGAAATTGATAAACTCGGGTTCTTCAAACCCTTTGCGGGCGGAAGTTCTGCATTCCCCAAGCAGATCTTTGGGTTCCCCATCCATGACAACAAAATCCTGCTGTGACCATGGGGTTTTTGAGGGAAAAAGCAGTGGAGAAAGGAGGTGGATGGAGCCCAATCTGATTTTTCCCTGACCCTCAGTATTTAGGGTCCGTTTTTCACATGGCTCCACTGAGCTTCAGGACGCTCAGTGCTGGCCCTGCTCCAACATCTCCCTGCCCTGTTCAGCTCCTTCAGTCTGATCTCAGATGATTTATTAGATGGAGAACAACTGGATCATGTAGTAACATGGCAAATTGAAGAGTTTAGTTGTTATTTAATAAATGCCAAGGAGACTCATGAGGCCTTGAAGTTATAATAGAAAGATCTAATTTAGGAAAAAAAAAAAAAAAAAAGGGAAGAGAGCTGCCTGTGAAAGCTGCCAGGAAGCAGCGCTGGGTATTGAACATTTCTATTTACCCTCTGAATGGAACAGAGATGGTCTGAGCTTCCTTTTAGCAGGGCTGGATGCTGCCCAGGGAAGCAGCACCTGAGGCAGGAGGAGGTTCAAGGGCAGGTTTTGGGGAGCTCAGCCCTGCAAGCTGTGCTGTGTCTTGCCTTGGAGGACGTCGTTGCTGTAAATCACCTTTGGCTGACAGATTTTTTGAAGGAAAGAAACCCACCAGCTCCATGAAGCAAATTAAATTGTAATTATAGCACAGGGGCAGGTTATAGAATGCATTTAACATTTTTGAGTCAAACCTGGTGGGCTTCCCGTTCATCACTGACCATTGTACAACGTGCAGCTGGAGGTCTCTGTGGGACACAGCTCACTGCTTTGGAAGATGTCCCTTTTCTTTGTTCATTCCCAGTGTATCTGGCATCAGAACACAACATGAAAAACACAATTTAGCGCCAAGAGTTTTAACTGTAACCCCGACCTTTCCTTGCTACCGTGTGGCAGAGGCCTCTAAAATATCAAAGCAAATGACGGCCCCTCTCTCATACTCTGTACCTGGAACCTTCTAATGGTTTTTGTCTGACTCATTCCTATCTAGGTTAAATGATAAATATTTCATGTTTACAACCCTGGACATGGGCCGTGTGGGCTTTTAAGAGTTTTCTTTACACAAATCCCTCCTTTCTGTCCATCTCCGCGGGCTTTGCTCGGAGGCAATGCTCTCTGTATTCCCCCAAGGACGCTTCCAGCTGGCTCCTGTGCCCGTCACAATTCTGCTTGTGCCCATTAGGTGTCAGACTCTTATCGGCTCAGCCTCCAGTTCCTGGGATTTCGAGGAGAATATGGGAAGCCAGAGCTGGTGTGGCTTTCCTGGGATGCTCTCTCGCCTGTGGGTCCTACCCAGAAAGGGCAAACTGGTTGCTGTGGTGTTCACTGGGCCACCTAACAGGGACTCTGTGCTGGCCTTGGCGCAGGTTTTACCAGCGGGGATTCCTCCAGTCTCACTGCTCATCCCGGGGCTGCGGAATGAGCATCCATAGGCAGCAGCTCCTGCCCCAAACCTGCGGGGTTTTGCAGCACGTTTGTGTTTCAGGTCACCTCTCACTGCATTCCTGAGGTCAGCTCTTCCTACTGCGGCAGCTCCTCACGCTGCTCTTGGCTCTGCAGGGTCACTGAGGTGTTGTCAGAGCAGTGACCAACCTCTCCCCACCTTGTCCATCATCCTTTTGGGGTGTGCAGTTGGAACTGGGTGTTGATGCCAAGCCCTGCCTGCGCCCCACGAGAGCAAGGTGCAAGGGCAACTCGGATATTTCCTGCACTTGGGGCTTGGGAGCACGGCTGAACACAACCAGATTCATCCAGAGACAGAAAACCAGGCTTTTTTCTTACTTTTTAATGAGCCACGTGCAGAGTTTCCCACAGCAGCACTTTGATTCCAGCCACGAGCCAGGATATAAACACGGGCATTTGGTGCCGTGGGCCGAGGTGGCTGGTGATGAAAAGGGGTCTGTGAGCTTTAAAACGGCCTATTTAAAGGGCAGGATCAAAGATGTACCTTGGGATAGACACCTGCCCTGCTGCATGAAGAAAAGCCAGAGTGAAACAGAGATGCTGCACTCACTTTCTATTTCAAAAGGAAACTGCTTTGACTTTGTGCTGCAGTTGCTGAGGGCTTTAATGGGGTGGGGGGGAGGAAAAGAAAACACAACATGCTCCAGCTGCCCTCATTACTGCTCCTGTGACTCTGCTGAGGAGTCCCAGCACAGCCATGGACTCGGCCACCCGCAGTTACCAGGTCCTGCATTTACAGAGTGCTTTTCCCGAGCTGCTGCTCGCCCAGGAGCATCCCTGCAGCCCCCTGTGAGGCAGAGGCTGCCAGATTCCTTCTGTGGAGCAACTCCTGATTCCCAGCAGAGCCATCCTGAGCACTGTCCCAGCCCCCGTTAGCTCTGAACCGGTGTTTTTAAGAGGCATCTTCAGCTTTTCAGATCACCTTCAAGGAGTGCTTTATTTTTAGCATCCGTGGACTCTCTTGGCTGCAAACAAGCAAAACCTCTCTGTGGTGAATTCACAACAGGGCAGCTGGCAGGGGTTCAAAGTCTCTGCCTGAGGCTCAGCACAATGGAAATGAGTTGTCCCCGAGGTCCCTGTGGAGCAGGCTGAGCCCACGGAGCCACCGCGGGACGCTGCCTGTCCAGTCCCACCAGGGCCAGGGTGCACAGCCTCATCCAGCCACTCTCTTTGCACAAGCGGCTTTGATTTAGGATTTGCAAACAGCTCCTGTTTGGTTCAGTGCTTAAAATGCTTCCTTAAATAAGATTTCGATCAGGCCAGAGATCACCGCTGTTTTGAATTTTCGTCAGACTGAAAAAACACGCTGAACCGGGGCTTTGTGCGATCTTTTGACTTGGGTTCTTCTCCAGCAAAGCAGCACTGAACGAGTCGCCCTCAGCAGAGCAGCCGTGCAGAGCCAAAGCCTCCCCGCTGCTCCGCAGGGCGAGGGCACCTCCCAGGAGCAGTTCCAGGCGGGTCGGAGCAGTGCTTGGAAAGCAGGCTGATAGTTATTTGAAGTATTTCTTTTCCCTCTGTCTTCATTCTGCTCTCCTGGTGGGCCAAAGGCACCTCCCAGTGCCCCAGCCCGGAGAGGTGCAGGGCGGGAGCCCTGAGCACCCCAATTTTGTGCAAGCAGCATCTGCTCACACTCCACGTGTCCTCCTGCTTTTCATGGCTCTTTTAGGGCCGTGTCATATGGCCAGAGATGGGAATTTTGGACTAAGTGCCCTGTCAGATTGACCTTCCCATCCCGCAGAGCTGTCAGTGATGGAGAAATGTTGGCTGGGCACTGCAAACGCCTTGAGTACAACAGATCCACACCAGCTTTGGAGATCAAACCCTGTCCTAGTAAGCACTAAGAAAAACATAGTATTTAAAGAGGTGCTTTCTCCTGGGTAGGGCTTGTGCTGCTGGCATTGATGGTCCTTTTAAGGTGTCTTCTCATCCTGATCTTGAATCCCCTGGCAGTGGTCTGGGTGCCTTGGAGAATGACCCAAACCCTCTCTGATCCTTCCAGCACCCCCTCGGGCCACCGAGATGCTGAGAAGACATTGTGGGGCTACAAACCTTCACCCAAAATGTGGCTCAACAACACACAGATTCCTGGCACTGCCCAACTGGCCAGGGAGAACCAGAGCGGGGGAAAAAAGCCCATTCCCATTACCTGAAGCGCTTTTAATTTTGCTCGCTCCTCGCTGCATCCCACACTGTGCAGGGCGAGGGCTGGATCTGACCCTCGGCCAGGCTTCCCTGCCTGCTTCCCAGCTTGGCTGGGGCTCAGGAAAGCCACGGGCGGGGAAGGGAAGGTGCGGAGGCAGCACCTCGGGCTGTGTGTGCCTGCGTGGGATGGGAAAGCCGGAGCAGCTTGAGCCGTACGTGCCGGGAGGAAGGAACCGGCTGCGAGGACCCGGTGGGAGGAGGAGGAGGAGGAGGAGAAAACTGGGTGTCAGCAAACGAGGCAGATTGAGAGCTGAGACGTGTTAGTGGTTGTGTTTGGGATATGATCAACGCTCCCTTGTGACTCGCACAGCCGGCAGGGGCCTGAGTGGTGCAAATAGAAAATGTGAAATCAGTGGGAACGGAGCTCCTCCATCCCCTCGTGCTGCGTGAGGCTGCAGGGGAGGGTGAGGCCCTCACATGCCTTGCAAATCCAAGCATGGGCGCACGCAGCTGCCACGGGGCAGGAGGTGGGTGAGCTGGTGGGCGGCACAGGGCAGCCCCTGTGGCACAGGGAGCTGGGCCATCCGTGCCTGGTGGGTGCTGCCAGCACAGCCCAACCCAAGGAGTGCCGCCTCCTTTTCCTTTGGATACCTGTGGGTATGGCCCTGATGGTTTGGTCCCCAAAAATCTCTGTCTGGAGACATTTCCACCACAAGGAATCGGGAACCTGCCGCTTGTTTGGCTGCTGGGCAGTGACGTGGCCTCAACACCCTGGGGAAGGGGGAGCCAGGAGCACAGGGTGTCGAGAGGGGGGGCTTTTCCTCACCCCCTCAAATCTCTTCTGTGGTAATTCGCGAGTGTCCCTGGCACATCTGTTCAGAAGGAGAGCAGTAATACAGGTCCAGCTGAGCGACAAAATTGCTTTCAGGGCTGTTGATTCCCAGCTCGGGGGTGTGTGGTCAGCCTGGCTGCAGACTGGGGATTTTTAATTTATTTTTTTCCTCTCTCCTTTGCCCTGTTCCTTGCAGCCAGCAGAGATCAGTCACATGTAAAGCAGGCAGAGACAGGATCTGTGAATCCTATCCCCATGCTCTGAGATAGATGGGCCATTTCGGCTCATTCATGAAACCCTGAAATCCCTCACACGGCGCCTCGATGATGGATTTGCAGCTCAGTTATGACCAGGCTGCCCTGATCACCCTCTTCCTGCAGCCCCTGTGCCTGCTGGGTGTGGGCTCTGCTCGGGGCCCGTTTCTCCTCTAGATGGTGCAGCTGCCTTTGGGCACCACCGAGGCACTGCCAGACCCCAACCCTGCGGCAGAAGGGCGGCTGCAGCCAGCCCTGGGCTCTCCCCGTGGCCCCTTCCCAGTGTCTCAGCAGGATGGGACTCGGCCGAGGGACACAGCCCGCCGCGTGTCACCTGCCCGAGGCTCTGCGCCAGGTGCCCACAGAGCAGTGTCGCTCTGCCAGCCGTGGGCACCGTGGCATTGAGGGGATGAGAAATCCGTCTCCTGCTATTCCCGGCCTCTCTGTCCTTGGCACAGCACGTCCTGGCAGTGCCCAGGGAGATGCTGGCAGCGCGCGGCGGAAGGCGGAGGAGAGGGGACAGATGCCGGGGGGGACCCCGTGCCTTGCGGCAATCCGGCGGGTTCCGTTCACACCGGGCACAGCCCAGGCCGGCCGGAGGAGCCGAAATGCCACCGTTGTCTCCTGCTCGAGCCCCCGGCCGCCTGCCACGCCCTGACTCATGCCCAGGACGGGAGGGATGCGGCTGCCAAAGCTGCGGGGCTGGGCAGGACAGCTCGGGTACACACAGAACCTCGGCTCCCACCTGCAGCTCAGCCTCTCCGCCCACCCCATGGCAGCCAGGAGGACTCATGCTGGGCTGCTCTTCTCCTCCAGGACCTGTTCCCTGTAGGAGCCATCTCCTCGCTGCAGAGGGACATTTCTGGCTTAGGGATTGCGTCAGGGCAGAGCGAGCTCGGCTGGGTTTGGCAGCCCCCTCTGAGCCAGGACACCACTGAGCCAGGCGCGTTGGATTTGGGATCCTGCAGACAGGGGAATCCTGGACAGCTCTGCCTGCCGTACTCCCCACTTGTTCAGCCTAAACCCAAATAAATACGAGCCTAATGATTTGAGTGAAACAATAGGAGACATTCCAGCACAAAGAAAGCTTTCCTCCTGTTAAGCTTTGCTGGCAAGCTTTAGAGCCTGTATTTTAAATAAATGTTACGGGTGCATTTAAAAACACACCATATGTTCTCCTGCAGATCTTTCTGGGAGCTTCCAAAGTGTGGCTCTGACTGGATCCCCTCCTCCTGGTGCCAGGCTGGGTTTTGCTGCCCATGGAAGCAGGACCAGAGCCCTGTGCCCTCGTGAAGAAGCCACACGAGGGACTCTCCATGCCCCACAACACGAATTTCTGGAAGTCTCTGCTGTGAGCACGAGTTGCAAGAGAAACTCTGATTTTTGTTGATTAATTTGCTGATGACCTGCCCTGCATCCCCACCACGATCCCCACCGCTCTTCCAGCTGCAGCATCAGCCTGTTTTTTTGCCAAGCAGCCCCAAATCCGGCGGCAGCAGGCTCTGGGATGGCTCAGTTCCCCCCGACCGCTGTAGGTGGCACTCCGGCCCCGCCGCCCGCCAGCGCTGCGCTGGTGCTGGCAGGGAGTCGGGGGATGAGCTCTACGTTTACAGCAGATTTTCCCTTCTGACAGATTACTGCTTCATTTGTAAGAGGAGAACTTCTCATTAAGTACATTTTTGACATTTCGTTGAAGGAGGGGGGGAATAAATAAAATCCTCGTGTAGCTGAGCGTGCCGGAGCGTGAGCGCGGCTCCGGCTGCGCGGGTTTGGGGGCTGGGGTGGAGTTAGTTTCTTTTTTGCTTTGGCACCCAAGTCCCTTTTCATAATTATTCACTTCTGGGCACAATTGCTGCAGGTGGGAGACAGGCACATCCCAAAGAGAACCCAGCTGAAAAGCCGGGAGGGCTTGGAGGTGGCAGCTCCCTGTTCTGGCAGCGCCCTGATTTCAGTGCTAGTCCAATAAGGTTTGATTTGAGTGCGTTTTCAAGGCAAATCCGAATCTGATGGTTCTTGTCACTGCTCTGGGCACTGTGGGAGTGCCTGGGCATGCCAGGCTTTGGCTGCATTCAGGGCTTGGGGATCTCAAGGCATGAAGTCGGTCCTGGCCCTGCCAGGCACCTGTGGCTGTGTCCTGGGGACCTGGGGACATCCCCGGAGGGACACAGTTTGCCTTGGGCAAAGCTCTGCTTGCCAGGTTCCCTTTGCAACATGCCCTAAAGGACAGAACAGCAGCTAATTTTGGAGTTAATTATGCAAATCAGCCTTGATGGAAACTCAGGAGTGAG
This sequence comes from Dryoscopus gambensis, assembly GCA_013389985.1. Classification (NCBI taxonomy): domain Eukaryota; kingdom Metazoa; phylum Chordata; class Aves; order Passeriformes; family Malaconotidae; genus Dryoscopus; species Dryoscopus gambensis. The sequence continues at coordinate 24,325 of WEIT01029160.1, forward strand.
GTTCTTATCACTCTTTTTTTTTCCGCGGTGTGGAATAGCCCTTTTGGAAAATCCGTCTTCTTGCAGAGCCACAAACGTTTTTTTCTTCTTGGGTTTCTTTCAAGTGAAGAAAATGCTGAGCGAGGCTGTTGCCATAAGCTCCCAGGACATTTTCATTGATCCAAATCAAAGAGCAAGCATCAAAAAGCACCGTGTGACGTTACGGAGGCATTTTAATTATGAAAAGTGTTGCAAGCAGCCTAAAGAAAGCGAGTGCCTCACGAGAGGAAAAGCATTTCACTTCCTCTCCCTCAGAAAACACTTCTCATTATCCGAGTGCTGAAACCGTTCGCTCCTCAGGGGCAAGGACCACGCTGGCCTTTCCCAGCTCACGCTGAGCACAACAGCGTCAACAAAATTGTGTTGGAGTGCCCTGGGATTTTTCTCTCCTGCACTAATTGCCACTCCAGCCCTGACTCTTCCCACCCCCTGTGCACACACAGCCATAAACTGCCTCGCTGCTGCTGCTTTGCCACCTCAGCGAGGCCCGGTGCTCCTGCAAAGATCCCTGCTCCTGTTCAAGTGTTTCCTTCGAGAAACACTTTTGAACCAGCTTTGAAAAGCATTTGGAAACCTGGTTTTCCTCGTATCAGCTGCTGCGGATGGAGATACCCTGTTCCTCTTGCTGCTGCCTCCCTGTCTGCCTTTCAGAGCCGGGATAAACCCTCGGCTCCTGCGGCTTCAGACCCTGCTGGGCCCTGGGGACGTGGCCTGGGTGGGGACACGGGCTGGAGGTGCAGCCCCAAGCGGCAGCGGGCTCGGGGCTGGGATCCTGTCCGGGTGATCCCGCTCTCCCTGGCCCTGCCCGGCTGTGGCTCCCCTGTCTCAGAGGCTGCTGGCTCCGGGCGGAGATCAGATCTTTGTCCCCTGGCGAGTGACACTCCTGCCTGAGAAAATCGGATTAGGGTGTCTTTTATCCCTGACAGCTCCAAGTGCTGCCGCTCCTTGTTTTAGGGAAGGAGCCGTGTAGACAGGGACAATCCTATTGATGCTTTTCCCGGCGAGATGATCTTAGGGCTGAGGGTTAAAAACACCCACGAGGAGCTGCTTTAAGACCTGGTCACGCCCTCACCCCCAGGACCATCACTGCAGACGTGAGGGGAGGACAAAAAGGACCTGTTTTTCCCCCCGAGGAGGAACTTTGGAGACTCAAGCATGGCTGTTACACCTCGAGAGAGGCTGAGGGGGCCCAGGGAAGGGTGTCAGGGTTTCTCTGGCGAGGGAGGGATGCGCTCAGCTCCCGGCAGATGGTACTCCTGTCTCCCTGCACTTGACGGGATGGTGGGAGAAGTTATTATGAAAGAGTGCTGTGACATTCACAGCACAGATCTGCCAACTGGTGTCTCGGGGAGACGGAGGGAGCACATTGCTGTGCTGCATAAATTGGTGCAGAGATATATCTGGTGCTGTGCTTCGTGGCAGGGTGGGAAGGAGCCTTCTGCTGGCAGGGGAATGGGGCAGGGCTGGCTCTGAGACCCCACAGAGGCACCTGGTGTTCCTGTGGGTGCCTTTTTGTTATGGGGATGTTCATAATTTCTAAAAACTGGTCCTTCTGTGGCGGTGTCTCAGAGCAATGTGGTGCTCCCCACACAGTGTCCCCTGCCAGTGTCCCCTGCCAGTGTCCCCCCCAGTTTTTGGCTGCAGGTTCCCTGTCCCAGTTGTGGCTGAAGGTCCTGTGGAGCCACACGGACTCTCCATCCTGTGGGCCCATCCTGGAGGAGCAGGGGCTGCCTGTCCCTCACCACCTGCCCTGCAAGCTGGGTCAGAAGGGAGCTGTGCTCTTGCTGCCTCTGTGTCCTGGAGTAATCCATTCTGCTTTTCGGGCAGAAAGCAAAACAAAACTCAGACAATCTCGCCCCCAGCTCGCATTTAGGTGGGGTTTATTTCCCTGCTTTTTCCATCTCTTTGCTTTCAGGGTCAGTTCCCCTCGACAGCTTGGACAACAGAGCAGAAGCCCCACACCAATCCTCCTTGTTTTTTGTGTGTTTGCTACTTGTTAATTATTTCATTAGCTCCCTCTGCGTCTTGACAGCGGTTTTAATTTTCCATGGCAACCGCATCCATGAGATCTCCGCCCTCAGGAACCCATGCTGTGGGGTGCTGGGGGGCTCCAAGCAGCCAAATCCCCCATCCTACAAATAAAAGCGGGCACCAGCAAGTCGTGCCCTCGGGGGAGCTTTGCCCACTGGCACGGCAGGAGCAGGAGGATCCATCCCCGAGCTGCCGGTGGCTCTGTGGGGCAGGGCTGTTCCCAGCGGGATGGGCGCCTTCCCCGTGGTGTCTTGGCAGCTGGGAAGCATCAGCCTGGGAGGAGGAACTCAGCCTGTTCACACAAACAAAAACGAACGCCCACCAGGACGGCTTTCATACCTCCAAATTACCTCTGCCGTGGAGCTGCGGTTAAACAAACCCTGCCACCACCACAGCGGAGGAACGGCAGGGAAACCTGAGCAGCTCCCACCCCTCGGGGACCCCTGTCCCTGTCCCCTCCCTGGGCAGCTCCCCTGCACCCAAACTCTTTGTTCCTCCTCCAGGAGGGTGCTGCTGACCCCTCCGAGCACAGCGAGGGGGGCTGTGCATGCCTTGGGCTGGTGTGGGTGTGTGTTTAATGCTCCTGGGGCTTTTCTGAGGGGGATTGCGAAGGAATTGATCCCGCAGGTTGTGATTCCCTAAATCCACAGCCATAAAGTGTGGTGTGAAAGGGCCTGATCCTGCCCTTACTGGCTTGAGGAAGGAGACAGAGAAGAAACAACTCAGCACCTGCAGCTGGGGCTGATTTCTAACCCAGTTTTCTATCCCAGCAGGAAAATCCCGATTCCTGGCCATTCACTGAGATCTCCTGAGTGGTGGCACCCACTGTCCCAGGGTACCCAAAATAGCTCCCTGCTCCAAAACCCCAAAGGAGGAGATGGGGATGGGGCTCTCCGTGGAGGGGCTGGGGGAGCTCAGGGGATCCTGGGACTCTGTGGGGTGGGATGTGAGCCTGGCTCCCTTGGGCCGCCCAGTCTGGTGAGGCAGAACCCCCCAAGCTTCCCCTCGCCTTTTGATGGATCCTTTTCTCCCTCCTCAAACAACTGCAGTGTTGGGAGAGCCCCAGACACCCAAAATCACCTCAGGGGGATGCTGGAGCAGAGGCAAACACTCCCGGGGGCATTGCAGGGAAAGGGGCATTTGGGTCCAAACTCACTGCAGGCTCTTAGGAGGGAATAATTAGCTCCCTGTTTTTCACCAGGAGCTTCTCCTCCTCCCTGTCCTCCTGTGCCAGGACAGTGTGTCATCACCAGAAGATGCAGCACCACTTCCATAACATGAGAAAATATAATAGCTGCTATTCATCAGCGGGCGTTGTGCTAATAGCCTGTGCTCTTTAAAGTGGGAGCGTGGCCGGGGCTGTTCCCGCTTCCAGCTCGTGGGATAAAGGATCTCTGTGCAATCCTATAATAACCTCTTTCATCTGATGCCCTCAAAGTGCTTTTGGACATAAATTAATTAGGCCTCGCAACACCCTGTTGGGTTGCAGCTCACCCAAGGGTTTTCATCGCGTGTTCAAACAATTCATCCCATCTTTGTGGCGCCGGTTTTCGGCTGCCCAAGGGTCACGGCCAGCTGGGGGGTGAGCAATTATTTCTGGGAATCCTGGCAGGGCTGGGCTGCCCTCAGGGTTAATCGTGGAATCATGGAGTGGTTTGGGTTGGAAGGGACCTTAAAGCCCATCCAGTTCCATCCATCGGCAGGGACACCTTCTACAGTCCCAGGCTGCTCCAGGGCCCGTCCGGCCTGGCCTGGGACACTGCCAGGGATCCAGGGGCAGCCACGGCTTCTCTGGGCACCCTGTGCCAGGGCCTGCCCACCCTCCCAGGGAAGGATTTCTCCCCAGTATCCCACCTAACCCTGCTCTCTTTTTGAGGGGCTGGGCAGGTGCTTGCAGGATTTGGGCTGAGCAGGGATTTGCCGTGTGCCTGCCAGAGGAGAGGGGGAGCAGGAGCTGCCCATGTGGAGATCGTGATGTGGGGATGTGGAGTGGCTCATCAGTGCCTTCGGAGTCGTAATTATATCTCTTTAATGAGCACCCACACCATTATCAGGGGTTCCTCTGGGGCTAAGAGGTGGTCCAGGCTCTTTTAATTACTCCTGACTCTTCATTTTCGTGTCTGTGCTAATCCTTGTAGTTCCCCTTCCTCCCTTGCTGCAGAGGACTCCTTACCAGGGAACGCTTCCTCTTCCTCTCCACTCCTTGCACAAGTTTTTTCCTTCTTTTTTTCCCCCCAGATCTTGCAGAAAAGGACAGAGCAGGTAGAATCTGCCCGCCTGCAACACCCCAAACCAGGGAGTTAGGTCGGGAGGGTTGAGCTTTCCAGAGGTGGTTGGGATGGAGAGCCCATCCCACTCCCGCAGGGAGCCAAGGAGACACCAGGAGCGTCGGGGGCACACACTGGCTGTGCTGAGCCCTGTCCCAGCACAGGGGACAGCCACACCCCACCCAGGAGTTTCCTGCACCTCTCCAGTGCGGCAGCGGCCTTGGGATTATCCCTGAACTCTTGGCTGCTCAGCACCCCACGAAGGGCAGCGGCGAGAGTGACCCCAAACGCCCTTTCCCCCATCCCCTCCTCCGTGCGGGGACAGGCAGGTCTGGCTCAGCGGCACAAGCGTCGCAGAGTGGTTTTAATTCCATGTTTGGATTTTCCTGGCCAGGGAGGGGGCACTGCCGCAGACATGAAAGCCCGGAGGCGCTTCAGAAGGAAGGAGGAGAGGAGGAGGCTGCGTGCTGCGAGAGGCAGCCCCGGCTCTCAGCGCTGCCCCGGCCGCCTTTGAACGCGGCCAGCGGAGGCGTTTGATCTCCAGCCGAGCCCTCGCTGCTCCTGTGATCGGGGTGAGACCTCTCCTGCCCGGGGAGCCGCCTCTCGGGAAGCTTTTCCCCAGGAAAAGGCTTTAAGCGCCCCTCCTGCGGGCTGACCTTCGCGCTGGAGAGGGGGGAGAAGCCTTTGGGGGCGTTTCTGGTGCTGGGGTGAGAGGGCAGGAGGGGCTGGGGGCTCTGTGTGCCCCAAAACGGGGTCCCTGCAGGGCACTGAGAGGGTTTGGCCGCGTCCTGGCAGGGCAGTGGCGATTCCAGTGGCCCCGTCCTAAAGAAAAGGACAAGGCCAGCCCCAGGGTCAGAGCCGGCTGTGGGCGGCGGGGGAAACTGAGGCACAGAGCTGCTCTGAGCTTTGCAAAGCGCTCAAGCACGGGTCGAAGTTAAGCTGCAGCCCGAGCTTCCACACTGAGCCATCCTCGACCTTTTCCACGGGTTTTTTCCCCGCTTTGACTGAAGCAAAAAAGGTTTTCCAAAGCGGGGCTCGGCCCTTGAAGTGACACCTAATTGAGGGTGGTAATTAAAGGCACAGCCGAGCGCTGAGTGAGGAAAGGGAAAAAATAAAGGAAAAGTGCCGGTTGCAATTTTACAATTTAATTAGGTTCGCTTGCTGGCATAGCGGGGAGGTGGCAGGCAGACCCTGGGGGCACACGAGACTTTCTGATGTTTCTGGGATCCAGCTTTCCCAAGGAAAACTGCGCAGCTCCGCTGCACATTAAAAGGCAGAGATTAGCAAAAGGCCTCTTTTCATATAATTTTCCCACCTCCCCCACCACCGAGAACGGGGGAGCTTCTTGAAACTTTCAATAATTAAAAAAGCAAAAAAAGGGGGGGCGAGGAATAAGTTGTGATACGGAAAGCACATGAAAATAGATCTCTGCTGACTTCCCTGCTCTGAGATATCAGTGCCTGGCAATATTTTCAGCTTCTCTAATGAGAGAGCTCTGGTTGGTGGCTTTGGCAGGGCTGGGAGGTGGAAAACAAGGATTTGAGGGCAGGGTTGTGCGTCCCAAAAGCCACCTGGGCAGTGGGTTGAGGCTGGGCAGTCAGTGCCAGCCTTGCAGCAGGACTTTGGGGTGGCAGCTTGGCTTTTGTGGGGCACAGCCCGGCCTGGGGAGAGCGGAGCTTTGGCATGGGAGTGTTCTCACTCATATAAATTATATAAATCGTCCCCCTGGATGAGGGAGTGTGCCCATAAATATGTAGATTTAGGCTCCAGCCCTCATGACTTATTCACCAGCAGCATCATATTGTTTCTAACTTTGGAGCAGTTCCTGGAAACTGTTCGTTCTTCAAATTAAAAAAAGATCGATGGGCGCTGCTGCTGCTGCTGCTGCTGCCGTGCCTGGGGATGGGCTGGGCAGCAGCAGGCACCTCCCACGAGCCGGGATTCATCCAAGGGGCTCACACCCATCCCAGGAAGGGATGGGGGAGCTGTCTGCATGTGGAGTGGGAGTAGCAGAGTCCTGCCCTGGCTGTGTTCTCCCTTTCACAAGGCAGTGGCTCTCCTGCCCTGACTCTCCAGCTTGCAGAGGGACCAGGGGAAATCTTTGCTTTTGCAGCAGTTTTGCTCCACCTGAAGCACCCTTGGGGTGACCCAGGAGCTTTTTCCACAGCCCTCTGCCTGCCTGATGCTTGGGCTGCTGTGGGGTCCCGGTGATGCCTCAAACTGAAGGAGTGGGTTTGGATTAGGAAGGAATTCTCAGCTGAGGGTGGCGGGGCCCTGGCACAGGGTGCCCAGAGCAGCTGTGCCTCCCCTGGATCCCTGGCAGTGCCCAAGGCCAGGCTGGACGGGAGCAGCCTGGGACAGTGAAAGGTGTCCCTGCCACGGCAGGGGGTGGAATGGGGGTGAATTTTAAGGTCCCTTCCAACCCAAATCATGATTCCATGATTCCACACAATTCCCACCTCTCTGGCCTCTCACCGCTAAACTCAGCTCCAATTTTTCTGCCTTTTCCTGTGACTGGGACACTCAGGGATAGCAGGAGCAGCGTCCGGCCCAGAAACGAGGCGGTGTCACCCAGGATGGACGGATGGATGGACGGATGGATGGATGGATGGATGGATGGAAATCCTCTTGGCTGCTGCTGCTGCTCGGGACCATTGCCCAGGAAACGAGCAGCCCCCAGCAGGTTTAACAACAGCAGTTGTGGCACATCCCAGAATATCCTGCTTAATGGACTCCGTCAAGTCGGTATTGTCCTAAATGGTTCTGAGCGAGGAACAGGGAGGCAGTAACAATGCAGACACGCCATTTTCCAAGGAATTATGCCTGGCCGGGATTTATCGGAGAGCTCAAACTGCTGTTAATAAAACACAGTTTTGCTGGCGCAAGGGAAATTGGTTTTTGCAGAGGCTGGAGGGATTCGAGTAGAATATTCCACGTGTCACCTCCAGCGCAGCAGGAAAATGAGCTCCCTGCTTTTGGCAAGGCCGGCGAGGTTGGATCCTTCACCCGCTTAGAAAGGAGATCCTGAAAGGGCTTCCCCGCCTGGACTGCTGCTGGCTCCCGAAAATCCCTCAGTTCCTTCACACTCCGCTTTGCCAGCCCTTAAAGCTGCGTTGTATCTTTCCAGTGTATTTTAAATTTCTTTCCATTCCTGAGGAGTTCTCCTGTCCACAGCCCCTTCCAAGTCTGCCTGGTTTCCTCCCAGATTTCTTTCCTCACAGCTCTGTGCTGCTTTCCTGAGCAGGGGGAGCCCCAGCCCCTTGTTTTAAAGCACAAATAAACACAAATAAACTCCCCATGCTGTAATTCCTCCACTGCAACTGTGTTCTTCTCCTCGCCTTGTGCATCCAAGGGAGCGGGTGCTCGGGAAAAATGCCGCAATTTAATTTGGGAATCATTCCGCTCGGGGAAACCACAGAGGAGGAGAGTGGAGATCTCTGGCATCGATAAATAGTGGCGTGTTGGGAACTCACAGCTCTGCACATGGCCTGGCTGTGGCAGGATGGACGTGGGCATCCTTCAGCCCCGGCCCATCTGCGGCAGGGCCCTCGCCCAGAGATGTGAGATTTGGGGGATTCGTATTCATTTGGTTTGTTTGGGAAGCAAACATTTGCTGATGTGTTCCTGGTGAGTCTGGGATGTTAATTACTGGGGAGCAGAGCACGGGAGTGCTGGCATCCACTCCTCGCCCGCCAGGTCCCTGCTCTCGCAGCTGCTCATCCAGCATTGGAGGACAGCCCGCGCCCACAGCAGCTTTGGGAATCCCCACCCCTGGAGGTTCCAGGCTCTGTTTCCAGCCCCAACCCTTCTGCGGGACTTTCCTGCTGCCCTCAGGTCCAGCTGCGATCCCGGGAAGCCCGAGGCACTGAGCGTTCCTGGGATTTCCTGCTTCCCTCAAAGGATGGGCTTTCCCTGGGGAGGGACAGGGTGGGCTCAGACAGGGACTGGGCACCCCAGGACCTGCTGCCACCTCCCCTCCCGACGCTGTTGGAGCAGCAATCAGCCCGTGCCCGGGGGATTGCTGGAAAATTTCCAAGCAGAGGTAAAAAGCCCCGTTTTCCCTCCCCTCCTGGTGGAGATGAAACCGGAGATGGAGCTGCTCCGGAGAGCCGAGCCGCCCTCCCCGCTGCCGCCGGAATAACAATGACTGCGAGAGGTAATTAGCTGAGCTTCTCCAGTCCTGACAATTAATCGAGCCCCTCCAACCCCGATAATTAACTCGAGCCCCTCCAACCTTGATAATTAACCGAGTTCCTCCAACCTCAATAATCAGCCCAGCCCCTCCAGCCCTGCTCAATAACTGAGCCCCTCCAAGCCTGGTGTTCAGCCCAGCCCCTCCAAGCCTGCTCAGGGCTCTGCTGCCCCATCCTCACCCGAGGGGGAAGCTGGAGAGGCTCCCGAGGAGCCACCGGCCTGTTCCCATGGCTCTGCCCACCCCCAGGGCTGAGCTCCTTCCCCGTGGTCCCCAAAACCATCCCATCCCAGGAGCAGCAGCTTCTTCCCCGCACTGGAGGAGAATTAGCGAAGTCCTGAGAGGATTGCGGGGAGTTTTGCTCCCTGATTATTCGTGTCTAACAAGAACTGGCAGCTTTTTTATTTTCTGCTCTCCCAGGCTTTTCCAGAGGCTTTTCCCCCCTCACCCTGCAAGGGGTTGCTTAAGTTTTATTGCCTTGATCCCATAATGTGCCGTTATGCAACGAGACAAGCTCTTCCCGTCACTTCCCTGGCTCCAGCCAGGCCTTTTGCTGTAATGGGCACAGCACTGCCTTGAAATATTAACGAGTTTTACCTTAATTACCTTTCAAGCTTCTCAGAGCTCTCTTCATTTCCCTTCTCACTCTCTTTTTAATATCAGCCACGAGCAGAGCCAGATCCTGGGTGAGGGTGGGATTTATTCCCCCTCCCCTCCCCATCCCGTGCTTTGGATGCTGCCAGGGTGAAGGAGGGACCTCGGGGGGTGTGGGCAGCTCCGTGGGCACCGTGCAGTGTGGGGATTTTTTTTTATCTCATGGCTCAACATTTCCCCTTGGAATTTTATTTTCTAGAAGGAAGAGAGCACCTGACACTTTTCCTGTGTTTCAGGGAAACGAGGTGCTGCGGGATGTCCCGTGTGCCACCCCGAATGAGTCTCTCCACCCTCCCTGGCAGAGGAGACTTTTCCTCTGTCCCCGCTGTGGCGCTGGGACAGGCAGCAGCTTCCTGCAGCACCTTCCCAGCTGTCCCCACGCTGTCACGGCTGCTGGTGACACTTAAATTCCTGCAAACATTTATTAGATAAGTGCATTGGGGCGGCAGCGGAGTGACGGCATCTCCGCGGCGCTGCTGCAGCTAATTGCCTGATTCATCCCGATTCCTCGTCAAGAGGAGCCCTGGCCCTGCAGGGGACGGGGCTGTGGCTCAGGGGACAGGGCGGGAAGGAGAAGGGGGTGGGGGTGGATTTTATGACACGCCTCAGCCTTGCAAACCCAGCTCCTTTTAAAGCCAGGCGGGGGGACTGCGTCGTTCCTGATTTATTAACGCCCTTTTTGGTTTAGTAACACACATCCGGCCGTGGAATTCTGCTCGGAGCACGGGAAAGTAGGGCAAGGGAGACACTAATAGCTCCCAACAAGGAGGCTGATTCATGGCTCTCTGCCGCAGAAGCCCCATTTAGCTCCCCAAAGCCTAATTTGACGTTCGCTGTCGTGTTCTGTCAGCCCCACGGAAGGGGGCTGGGTGCCAGGGAGGGTGGGATGCAGGCACGCGGTGGGATGCAGGGAGCAGTGGGATGTGGCACTCAGTGGGATGCGCTGCCTCTCTCCCGGCCTGTCCCCACAGCTGATGTGTTCTATCAGGTTTTTCGCCACGTTTTAGCGGCGTTTTCCCGCCCGTCTGCGGGAGCAGGGCTGGCAGGAGGGGTGGCAGCGTTTCCAGGCCACGCTGTGGGCTCGGTGCTGGGGAGAGCAGCAGCTCAGGGGTGTTGGTGTCCCCCTGGTCGGTGACAACAGCAGCCTTGGCCGATTCCCAAGGGCGTATCACCCCCAAAACTTCTCCTGCACCTCACTGGGCAAAGCCAACTCCTCCAGCTGGAATGGGGCTGGGATTGGGTCATTAACGCCACGGAGAGCTGCGAACCCGAACCAGCCACTTTTTAAATGCTTTAATTCCTCTCCCACACAACCGCTTCACCTCCTCTGCTCAGACCTCAGCTGCTCTGATGAGCTCTCACATGATGGGAGAGAAAGGGGGGAAGCGGGGAAGGGAGGTGTGATCCCACAGGGAATTCGATGCTGGCGACTCCCAGCCCCATCTCCCAAACCCCCCACACCCTCCAGCCCCTTCCCTCTGCACCTTCCTTGCTTTCCTGGGTATTTTTCCCAGCAGCAAAGTGGGAGGTGGAACTCCTGGATCCCGTCAGTGCAACGGGCTGCCACATCTTTCCAAAATAAACCATAAATCCTGCTCTGAGGAGTCACCTCCCGAACTTTTCCTGCCGCTGCTTTTCCTTGACCCTTAATTTTTGGAGAGTTTGGGGGTTGTGAAAGTGGCCTCAGACTGCCCCCCCTGACCCCCACTTTGCAGCTGCAAGGAAGCTCTCGTGGGCCCCAGCTCTGCTCTTCCAAAGAACGGGGTAGCAGCAGTCCCTGTTGGATTTTCCGTGGGTCTCTCCTGGTTTGGAGCACCTTTTCCACCAGCAAATTTCGCCGTGGATGGATGGGCAGCCTCTGAGAGCACGCTGGATGTGTGGCTCGTTAATTACTCCTGTTACAGGGCTATTACAGCCAAGAAATTGCATTATTAAAAAGAAATCTTTGCAGATGCTTCAAATGCGCCGACCTATTCAATAGCTGACACTGGGTCATAATTAAAAGTAAAAAGTAGGGGCCAGAAGGGGACAAAAAATGGCAGATTCCCTGAATATGGTTAATGGAAACATTATTAACATTAGGAAATTGCACAGGAGAAATCACTGGCTCCTGGCCCAGTTTAAATATGCATCAGGCTCCTGACGTGTGCCTATGGTGATTAACAGCATTAACAAGAAAAAATATTAAATTAAAGCCATTGAGCTGCCTTTAATGGCTGTGTCTGGCTCCTTTGTTCCTTTCATTCCAGCAGGCAGGGTCAGTCTCGGGATATTCGTGCACCCGAGAAGTTTTCCAGCCAGACTGAGAACCCAGAGGAAAATCGCTGCTGCCCTCAGTGGATTTGCAGCTCGTCTCTGTGAACACAAACCTCTCCCAGATCCCTTTTGCACCCCAAAAAAGCCTTTGGGGGCTGCTTTCACTCAGTTTTTCTCAGCTCAAACTCGCAGCTTTGCTTTGCTTTGCTTTGAGGTTGTTTTTTTTTTTGCCTTTCCCCGTTTGTTCCTCGTGGATGTCGCTGTGAATCAATCCGGCGTCGGGCCCATTCGCCACCTAATATTTCTCAATAATTTATTATCAGCAGTTTAATCCTCCCGGGAGCTCCCTCCACATTAAAGCCTCTTGCTCAGTCAGGTCATGTCGCAGACTGGAAGCGCTTCCAGCCCTTTGATTTGTTTGTGTTTTATGCTTTTGTTGGGAGAGCAGTAAAAGACGTGGATTTTCCCCCCCGTCTTGGAATGAATTTATCATCTCAGTTGTTTCCTTTATTCTCTCCTGTTGAACCATCGCTCTCTGGTGGCTCCCATCTCCCTCGCTGGGGGCCCTGTTCCATATGGATGCTGTGGGATGCAGTGGGATGGGAGCGCGGAGCAGGAATCAGCTCCCAGAGCATCCTCACCCCCTGCAGGTGCTGCTCCCCCTTATCCCCAAGATGTTCCATGGGATAACAGCAGCTGGATGAAGCTCCTGCTCTGATTGAGCTGACTGACGTCCCTCATTCCAACCAACCCCCAGATTTGGTGCAAAAAGTGAAAAAAGTGCCAAGGAGCTCAAAAGCTGGAGGCAGGCTTGGAAAAGAGATTTATTTTCTGAGTGTCGCAGCTCTCAAAGTGAGAAAGTCCCCAACTTGCAGCCTAAAAAATGAGATGTCTCAGCCCCTCTGCTCCCTCTGGACCAGCACCAGCAGCAGGGCCAGGCTCTGTGCTGGTTTCCAGGGCAGAAACCAGCTCGTCCCAGCACCTCTTGAACTCTCCATCCCGTTTCTCCTCCCAAAGTTTGGCTGGATTTAGGGCAGCTCATCCCTGGAAGTGCGGCACCACTGCCGAGGCTTCTGCAAGGCTGAAAGCCATTTGTGGAGAATTACAACATTAATTGAATGGAGAATAATATTAATCAACACTTTCACCCTCTCCCGAGGAGGAATCAGGCTGGATGTGCTGCTCTGCCTCGTTCCTTGGAGCGCTTTTCAATCCCAAAACCGGCCCGTGGGAGCTGCTGGGTCTTTTGGCAGGGAAGTGCCACTGGTGGTGGCACCAGAGCCCAGCTCGGTGTCCCAGGTGCCAGCTTTCCCTGGAAGCTTTGGGAATGCAGAACTTTCGGCATCCCCCAAATCCCAGGCGTGGTTTTCCAGGCACAAAGCAAATCCTTGTTCCTTCCACCTGCTCTGGAAAGGGCCTTTACAGCTCCAGGAAGGAATTTCCTTACCCAGGGGTTGAAAAAAAAGGTCATTAATGGGTAAATCCTGGTGAATTCCAAGCAGGAACACTTCATTCTCCAGGAAGGAGTTTCTTTAGCCAGAGACTGAACAAAAGGGTCACTAACAGGTAAATCCTGGGGAATTCCGGGCAGGAATTCAGCACCTGAGACACCTCCCATGGATGAAGCCCAGGCACAGCCAGGGCTGGTGGCACTGCCAGGGGACACGGTGCCACCCCGGGTTTGTCACGCTGCTGGATGGAGGAGGGAGAGACTCAACAGCATCCAGAAAGCTCAGGAAAAACTTTGGAGCAGCAGCTGAGCGCTGCACCCACCCCGTCTTTGCATCCTGGAGAGGAGCAGCAGCTTGAGGCAGAAACAGGGACAGAGAGCTGGAGATTTCCATATGAAATATTGAGATTTTTGCTTGCTGGAGTGGAAGGCAGAGCCGATGTGGCTCCTGAATAAATCATCGGAGCCGACGCAATGACGTCTGTGAGGGGAGAGCGTGGGACTCGGGAAGAGGAAAAATAAAGTGGAATAAAACAAAATATAGGGCACTTTTTCCTTTCCTAAGAGCTTAATTAGCTCATCTCAACCTCCTCGAGCGTGGCAGCCGAAATCTGCTCTCTTTCTTGTGGCTCGTCAGCCCGTGCGCCGTGCCCTCCTCCTGCTCTGCCCAACCGGAGCGTGCCTTGGAAAACACAGAACTCCGTTAAAATTTCATGGTCTCTGCTTATCCAGTGGCCTGTCAGGAGGAATGCTGGAGCCTGGAGAATGCTGGAGTGCCTCCCCTGAACCGGAGGAACGCTGGAAGAGACGACACACAGAGAACCCTGTGCTTGACTCAAGAAACGCTCTAAAAACCTCACTGGGGCCTTTCAGAACTTACAAAAAGCTGATTGAAAAAGATGCGGAGAGACTTTTTGCACAGGCAGGCAATGCCAGGACAAGTGGGGAAGCAGATCTGTGTCCTGGAGGATGATGTAAAACTTGAGGTGTCCAAGGGATGCTAATCCCAGTGAAAGGGAACTGAGCCCTTGTTAGGAACCAAATGTTTCCCAGGGCGTTAATTCTTGTCTAATTAAGAGCTGCAGAGACCCACAGAGGGCTGGTTTCAGCTGGTTCGCAGCCCTCCCTGGAAATCGTGTTTTCCAGCATCTCCAGCATCGTCCTCAGAAAGTGTCTCTGGAGCTGAATCCTCCAGACAGACGTAGGTTTTTAAAAAATGCATCGTGAGTGCATCGGCAGCACCGTTGGATGAGCAGGAAAGTAGGACAGGCGCAGGGAGCGCCAGCGCTTCCTTCCTGCCGTCCCCGGGCACCTGGGGCTGTGGGGACATCCCAGACCCCCCGAGCCACCCTTGTCCCGCCTCAAATCCAGCTCTGGGAAGCGATTCCTTCTCCCAAACCGTTCTAGGATCCGTGGGATCTTTTAACTGGGATTTTAAGCGAGAGGGGTTTGTGTATTAAAAGGATAAAAAAGGGCTGCAGGAGGGAGCTGTGCCCATGAGCGTCCCCAGCATTCCCAGGACTGATAAATCTCAATCCAAAGGGAATCCAAACAACCCGTGTTGTCACCTGCCTCATGTTTTTTGCTCCTCTCTCTAATGAATCCCCCGCTGGGATGTCCCTGTGGCTGCCCCTGCTCTGCCACGGGACACGGCCACGGCTCCTGAGGCATCCCAGGATTTATTCCTGGCGTTCCCTGCGCGGGGCTCCTCTGATCGCCGGGATTAAGGGGCTCAGGATGGAGTGTTGTGACAGGAAGCAATTATATGCAGATAAGGAGCTGCGCAAGTGTGAGTAAACATTAGGGGTTGTTTTTTTCCCGTTGAACCTCCGTGATTTAAAAGCCATTACGGGCGCAGCCAGCGCACTTTGTCAGCAGTGTCCCGGTGCTCCGGCAGCTCCCACATCCTCCCCTTCTCACGGCTGTGCCTCGGAGAGCATCGGGAACTTCCAGAGGTCGGGGATGAGATGAGTAGGTGATGCAGGGGACAGCGTGGTGCCCCAAATCCTCGGGTGTGCGCGTCCTGGGCATCCTCGGGCGGGTTCTCCCCGTGCTTTCCCTCTCAGGCTCATCCCCTGCATCCTCTCAGGCTCATCCCGAGCATCCCGGTGCTGCCCGCTGGCTCTTGGAGCAGCCCGGGCTTGGCTCCCACGGCAGGAACAGGGGTTTTTGCACCGTGCTCTGCCCTGCCGAGCTCCACTCCTGCAGAGAGCTCGCTGGGTGTTTTCAGGAGGGAGGTGAAGCCTCTGCTGCTCGAAATCTCTGCTGAGAAAGTAGCAGCGGCTGCTGTGAGGGGCAGGATGGAGGCGTGGGGGCCTGTGGTTGGTGTTCCCTGGGAGCTGGAGGCTCTGCTCCTGTCTGTGAGCACTGTGGGGTCCCTTATGGGGTTCTTTGGGGTTTCACTGCTCTGGTTGAGTGCTGAGAGCTCTGGGAAGGGTCAGCCAGGAGTCTGCTCACTCCTGTGGCTGGGGGAGTGGTGGGATGGGGTCTGGGCAACCCCTCCAGGAGAGCAGTAAAACCCTCCAGGAAATACCTGTGGCTGCAATCCCAAAAGGTGCTGTGGGGAAGGGATTGTCCAGTGGGATTTTTGGGGTGAGGGACAGAAGGGAGAGGGAGAACTGCGGCTCCAGAGCAGCTCTGCTCAGGGGCAGGGAATGGGAATCACTCCCCCAGGGAAACTCATCCCTGCACCTGCCAGTGGTGTGGAGCAGCAAATCCCGAGTCCCCAAAGGCCAATCCTCACCCACGGGGTCTCGCACAGGCATTTTCCCCTCAGTGTAATCATAATTCCATCTCTCCTGCAGCCTCCCTCGGAGCGGGGATCCAAGATTGATCCTCACATCCTGCCCCAAGCTGTTGGTCAAACACTTGTCTCTGGCACCTGGGGACGTGCGTGAGTAAAGCTGCAATTTAGAGTGAGGAAATCACAGAGAAAACAAACCCCGAGCCCCCATCCAGCCATTCCTAACACGTCACGCTCCTGACAGCACTGCCAGGGAGCCAGAAAAAAAAGCTCCAGCCTTGAAATTTTTCTAGCGCGAAGATAAATGAAGGAGATTCATGTCTCTGCTGGTGCTACATTGTTTTGCTCAGCTGGCTGCAGAGCAAATAAGATGCGGTGTTGCATTGATTTGTAGCCCGGGAGCTGTCCTGGCAAATGGATGGGCTGGGAAAAAACTTCATTTGGGGCTTTGGTTGGAGAGAGCAGCAGGGAAAGGGCGCCCAGAGCCTCGGGATCCCGCTGCGCCTCCTCCCCGGGGCACGGGGCACGGGGGGCTTGAGCTCTCTCCTTTCCTTGGGATGCTTTTCCCTACGGATCTGTGGGATCTTTGCTGTCCCTCTGCACCCTCATCCGTGCTTGCTGCCCTGGGGTTTGGACACGGCACCAAGAGCAACCAAAACCAAACCCATTTCCAGGCATTTCCAGGTGTTTCCAGTGGGTTTGGGGACAGGGAAGGGGAACGGCTCCTTTCCTAGGCTGTGCCCTGCCAGCCTCAGGCTCCCCCCACAGAGGGGTGCCAGTAGTGGGGTGAGACCGTGAGGTGTCCCCCACAGCATCTTCGGTGGACACAGATCCAGGGAAACCTGCGGACCTGTCCCCGTGGGCTGTGGAGGGAGCAGAGGGGTCCCTCACCCCACAGCGGGGGAAACGCTGCTCATTAGCATTAATAAATGGAAAAGAAATCGATGAAAGTATAATAAAATTAAATAAATATGAAAATATCAAATTAATGCCCAGGAAAAACTCATCCCAAGGCTGGCAACTCCCCCAGGTCTCGCTGTAAAGAATTGGAGTGTCCAGATGAGGCTCCCCCAAAGCCACCTCCATTCCAGAGCACCCAGGGCAAAGGGAAGAGGGCAGAGGGAGGATGAGGAAGCGCGAGGATGTTCATCACTCCTGCAGCTGCTCCCCTTCCCTCCCCATCAGCCCTGATCCATCGGATCCATCCGCCACCTAAGAAAAATCCCCCGCCGCTCTCTGCAGACGGGAGGCAATTTCCAAGTCCCAGCGATTCCCAAGAAAAGTGATGCTGGCTGTGCCCTAATGGAACGGCAGCCAGTTTTATAGCAGAATGCAAATGAAAAGGTATAAATAAACAATCGCTCACAAATAAGTGCTCGCCTTTAATGAATATTTCATACACAAAAGGAGTCATTGACATTTTGCTGGATTGCTTCAATTAGCTCTTGAGCCTCGTGCTCATGCAAATAATAAGCTTGCTTTTCATAATGCTTTGTTAATCTGCTTCATAGTGTGAATTTATACAGTAATATATCACCCAGACCTCCTGCCGGAGCCTTTATTGGATATAAATGACTTGGTAATTGCTATTGATCATTAAAGGAGTGCAGTGTTATTTTGGAATTACAATGTGGGGGATCTTTTCGAGGCTGAAGGATCTGGCTGCTTGGGCTGGTTTGTATTCAGGGCGGTGACTAATGGGTCCTTGGGAGGAAAAACCAAAGTGTGCCAAGATTGAGGCTGGGGAAAAACACTGCTGGAGTCACTGCCGCCTTCCCGTCATGAAACGCTGCCGGCGACATATTCAGAATGTATCTCAGCATATTCCATTCCACGCATCGATCTCCATTCCAGCTCCAACTTTGCTAAGATCAGCCAGGAAAATACTATGGCTGGCTGGGGAATGCAGCAGTGGGCTGGGTCTGGAGTAAAGACATGGTCACACTCCTGTGACCGCGGTGGTGGCCCCGGGCAGGTGCCTGTGCGTGGTGACCCTGTCAGGGTGGGCAGGGACAAACCCACCAGGGCCCTTCCCAAGGCTCCCACCACAAGCCCAGGAGGCTGCAGGTCTTTAATCTGGGCTTGCTGGCTCGGAGTTATTAAAGGAAGTGTTTTGCAGCCCCCCTGGTGCGGTGCTGGGTGTGCTGATCCCAGCTCCGCGTCCTGGCGTCAGGGCAACGGGAAGGGCTCCGCTTTCCCAGCGGGGAATTCAGGCTGAGCCTCCTCCTCTCCATCCCTTGCTGGTTGTCTTCCAGCTCCCAGCATTGAAACCTCGTCACTCTGAAGCGGAGAAGGCTGAGGTTGCACTTTAGATTTGTATTTTTCATTTAGAAAACCCCTTTTCTTCTGTTTGTTGCTTTTTGCTTTTCTTCCAAACTGCTTTCCCTCTGATCCTATTTCCTTCACCTGGAGGAGCCATCCTTGGCTTGCTCAGCTTCATTCAGTGCTGGCTCCTGCCTTGCTCGGAGCACAGAGGAGCTGGGAAATCTCTGCTTCTCCAGTGCCCCAGGAGGGCACCCCAAACCCTCCTTCTCCACAGGATGGGGGATTTCAGCCGGCTTTGACATCCACATCCATCTGGAAAATGGTTGGGAGCATTAACTCCTCTGTGCCCCCAAGGGCTGTGCTGGCACTCACTCCACGAACATCTTGAAAGGGCTCTGAACTCCCTCTCTGGCTCTGCTTTTATTAAAACCCTCTCCGCGCATTTCTCCCTTCCCAATTTACCGCGTTCCCCCCTCCGGAATGTGCTTTGATTTCTCAGCAATTTCGAAGTCCTCGGGCTTTGCCTGGAAGGTAATTTATCCCCGATTGTGTTTTCCTGTCTAGGTACACGTGCTGCGGTGCACTGGGAAGGAACACAAAGAGCACTTGAGTGTGCAGGGGCTGGGGTTGATGGAGCGCTGCTGGAGGAGTTATTCCAGGAACCGGGAGCTCGCTCTGATCCTGCCAGGACAAATCCCACCAGCTCCAGAGGGAGTTGCGCTGGAATCAGCCTGGGGAAGGCTTCTCTGGCCAGGAAGGGCCACTCGGAGTGGCCACCAAAGCTTTTAGCAGTGCCGAGGCAGGTGGGAGCGTCCCTGCTTTGCTCCCGGCGGTGTGAGCCCCATGGCAAACCCCGCTTGCCCAGCTGGCACCCAGCAGCCTGGGCTCCCAGGAGAGGCTGTTCCCATTCCCACCAGCCCAGCTCAGCTCCTGCCTCATCCCCGGGAAGGCCTGAACGCGACGCTGACGGTGCTGAAACCTTCCCCGAGTCACCCCTGCGCCCCCTGGGCCGCTCTGACGTGAACTTCTGCCCCACCAAAGCCATTTGTTCCAGGGAATTTTATAAATGCAAATCTCCGGTGCTTTTTCATGCCAGCCACATCTCCCGAGGCTGCTTTTAATAAAGGCTGGGAGCAGGGGGTGAGCGGGTCAGCGCTCCGGGGCGTGAGGAGCTGCCTGGGATTTAATGCCACCACGTCAATTTATGTCCCCTGGGAACGTGACCCCCCCAGCCTCTTGTGACTGGAACCATCTGCATCTCTAAAAATGCTGCTCAGAGCAACCTTTTCTCTTTTTAGCTGTGATTTAGCCCCGGGATTGCTGCCGGATCCTTGCCTGCTGCAATTCCAGCCCCTGGGATTTCACACTCCTTTCCCGGCCGTGCCAGCTGGTTTTTGCTCTCCTGTGGCTGTGGGCTGTGCGCTCCAGCAGCTCAGGCAGGTGTGTGGAGCCCAGCACTTGAGGTGACATTCCAGGGCCTTCATTCTGCTCCTTCTCTGCCTTCTCTCTGCGCCAGATCCTGCCCTGAAATGGGAAAAGCAAGGACAGAGAGAAGGACCCCCCCACCATGTGAAAATACAATTGTCACCTCTCCAAAGCGGGGAGGGAGTGATGGGGAGGGCCAGGGCTGTTCTGCATTTAAAAGAGGGGGAATCAGCAGAGGGAAGAGGAGAGGGGAGGGGGAGATAAAAGGGACAGGGGCCCGAATTTGAATATTGTGTTTCCTTACGGCAATAATCATTTGAAAGCTGATTTACTGCCAAGAGAAACAAAAAAGAGACCCCTTGGCACTGCCCCAAACTCCTCATTTACTCTCTCAGAGCAAGGATAGCTTATAAAAATGGAATAAAACATCTAACAAGGCTGGGTAGGATTCTTTGAAAGACGTTTCCGTCAAAGCAGCGGGGTCAGCCTCGCTCTCCCTGCCTCTCCTCTGACATCCGTGGTCCCAAACTTCTCTTCTCAGGAGGGAGAGCGTGCAGGGTGAGACCCACAGGGCTGTTCCTTTCCCAGTGGGAGCAGCCCTCCTGGAGGGACACATCCCCAAACTCCGGCTGTCCCCTCGAGGTGAGCCCTCAGGGCAGCAGGAGGGTCCAGCTGGCCGTGGGAGAGGCTTTGGGAAAATCCAGCTCACCCAGTGGAAGCAGGGCTGGGGGACGGATGGCAGGGGACAGGGATGGGGAGGTGGGTGCTGAGCGCAGGGGGAGCAGTGCCTGTGGTCACCCCTCTCCCCCAGGGACACCCCGAGACTCCCCAGCGCTTTGTTTTGTGCTTTGCTTTAAATTCGGGAGTTGCTGCAGCAGTTCTGGGGATGGAAACATCCACCAGAAAATTAAAAAAAACTGGTCATAAACGTCCAATTTGTTGATTATTTCCCTGTTTGTGAAGGACCCACACAAATATCCCTACCCTGCTCAACCTCCTCTGAAAAAGGGAGAGGGGCTGCAGAGGGAGAGCACTTAACAGGGATAAATATTTTACCGCTTTTAATTAAATATGAGAACCCCGCTGGGGCTGGGAGCAGGACCATCCTGGAGTATGAATTATCAAGAACTCTTTGTCCCAGATGTCCATTCTTTCCACCTCAGCCATTTCAGGCAAATAACGTGGAAAAGAAATCCTGTGTCCCTCTGGAATAAACTGATGGTTTCTGGGGTTCAGTTTCCCACCGGATCCCCATCCCAGATCTGTTTTTGGGGGGCAGTTTGGCTCTGCCCCAGCTGGGCTGTGGCACAGGCACTCAGAGAGGAGCCACTGCTGGCGGGGTTTCTATTCCGGTACTTCTGGGAAGAGGTTTGGAGTGGGCACTGGAGGAGGCAGGAGCTCTGCCATCGACTGAGTGCTGCCTCCCGAGAGAAGATTAAGTGGGTACAATTGGCCAGGATTGACCTCGATGGATCTCCCTTGATTTATTCCAGCTGGGGAGCTGATCCAGCGGCGGCCGGGGTGGGTGTTACACAATTCCTTGTCCTCAGGAACCTGGGCCGTCGCTCCCAGTTGTGCTGAGCCCGTGCCAGGCACACAGAGCAAGTGGAGATCATGATAAAGCAAAACTTGAGCCCAGAAGTAATTTCTGCCCCTTGCTCTCCAGCCTGAGGACAGCGTGTGGGTTAAACTGATCTCTGCCAGCAGCTCAGCTTCACCCTGGGGCTTCCTCATGTGCAGAACTCAGCCAAAGCCCTTGATCTCTCCTGCTTTTCCAGGCTGGAGCCATCTCGGAGCCTGGCAGTGGAGCGGGGGCGCGGTGGGCTGCGAGGGCACGAAAGAGCAGAGCTGGCTGCTGCCAGCCTGGTGCTGGGGGCACATTTCCCCAAGAAATCAGGGAATTTTGGTGAAAACTGCATTTAATCCAAACCAAGGCTGTTACAGAGCCAGCAAGCAAAGGCAGAGCTTTAAAGAAGGCAAACCCCCAAACTCCTAAATGAATCCAGGAGGGGCTGGTTGTGCTGAGGCCACACCACAAGCAGTGAGAAGCTCTCACCCCTCACTATTTTGGAAGCCAATCTCTCGCTGATTAAGTCGTACGTGACAAAGGGTGGGCACAACTGGACCCACGGATGCTGCAGGAATATCTGCATCTTCTCCAAGGAAATGTGTCACCTCCAGCAAGGAGCTGGAGCCTGGAGCAAAGCAAGGCCCCGGCAGGGAGTAGCCGAGCCTGAGTCACCGTGGGATGTTTATAATTAGCCCGTGTGGCAGCCTCCCATCCGTTATCAGCCTCTTCCCTAATAGACTTCCCTAATAAGAGTGCCCTGAGGTGACCTGGCTGAGCAGCCCTCTCCTTCTAACTGGTTTTGTAATTGTGATTGATCTCCGGGGCGCTGCAGCTCTGCTCGCCTCCTTCCACAGCTCCGCTCGGGCGCAGGGAATTTGTTTCCTCCGGACTTCAGCGCTGAGAGTTCCTTTGAACGCTCCCAAGCGCCAATTAGTGACACATCTCCTGCTCGAGAGCAGGACCCCTCAGCCTGGGGGAGTGGGAATTCCCCGAGTGGGTCCGAGGCACAACTCGGTGCTTTAGCTTGGCAAACAAGCAGCTGGATCGTCCTGGAGCACAGCCCGCCCTGTCTGGGTCATGCCCATGAATCTGCTCCTTCCTGGGCAGCTCTGAGGTTGTGGGGATGATGGGACAAAGCTTGTTACACAATCGGGGGTTGGGTTGGGTTGGGTTGGGTTGGGTTGCGTTGGGAGGGACTTAAAGTCCATCCAGTGCCACTCCCATGGGCAGGGTCACTTTCCACCATTCCCGGTGCTCCAAGCTTTGTTCAACCTTGGACACTTCCAGGGCTGGGGCAGCCACAGCTGCTCTGGGCACCCTGTACTGGGGCCTCTTTGCCCTCCCAGGGAGCAATTCCTCCCTAATATCCCACCTAACCCTGCCCTCTGGTAGTTTAAAGCCATTTCCTCTGCGTTATTCCCACTCATTTTTCCTCTATATCCCTCCTCTTCTGTAGGTCACGAGCTCCTAACCCCCCTCACAGCCCGGCTGCCCACTATAAAACGATGAGAGTAGCTCAGATCCCTTCGGCTCCACCTCTGAATAAGGTGCAGAGAGGAATTAAGCATCATTCCAGATGTTTTTTCCCCTCCTGCATGGTGGAGCACTTTTAGGGACAAGCTGAGCACTTTTAGGGATGCTCCAGAGCCAGGGATGGAGGCAGGGCCTCTTCCATTTCTCCTCTCACACATCAGATTCAGCCTGGCTGCTGGAGCCGGGATGGGAGGAGGGAAGAGAATCCCCCGCAGGTGGATTTCGCGAAAGAACTGTGAACAAATAAACAAACAGACTGTTTGGAGCGGTGAGAAAGGGGGTCACAGCTAAACTGAGCTGTGAAGCAGCACATTCCCTTTGTGCAGATGTGCGGGAGCGTCGATGTGCAGCAGCATTTCACACGCCAAACGTTCCACTCAGCCCCGGTTTTGTCGGTTTTGGCGCAGGTGTGAATTTTCTGAGAGGTGATCAGGGAAAAGGAGCTCACGGGAGCTTTGTGGGGAGCTCCCAGCGCAGGGAGGGGAGCTGAGCTTGTCCCCACCGCAATGGGGCCATCCTCGTGATGATGGAACTCTTCCTGCTCCCAAAATATCCATCCGAAAGGAAAACTGGGGCTTTTCTTCCAAATAGAACAGAGCAGGATGATTTCTTCTGAAGGCGTTCGCTCTGCTGGGCCTCGAAGGCCTCGGCCCTGCTGGGAGAGGCCGCAGCCAAGCGATGCCTTCAGAGAGCTTTTATTCTCCCCAAACTCATTCCCACCTGCCACTGTCGGTCTCTCTCTTATTTCGTGACAAAACAGCAAATCTGAGGAGGCGTTTTTGGTCCGTGGCTGACCCGGCCGTGCCACAGCAGCACCCAGCTCGTTCCCTGCCGCTGGAATCGCACGCTGCAAAGGGCTGGGAGTTCTCACAGGGATTTTAATTGGATGCTGAAGCCAAGCCCTGAGGGAATGGTTTTATTTTTGGAGTATTGGCTGTTGGGTCGATACCTTCCTCATCCTGAGGAAGTCAGTGCAGGCGTGCAGCTGGACTTGTGGACGGGAATGATTTTCCATTAGCCTCTGGACGGGAATCCATCCCAAGCTGGGTGGGAATTCTTTATGGACTGTGTTTCCTGATGGATCTGCATCCCAGAGCCATCAGCTGAGCTCTTCAGGACAGATTAGTCCCGAGAAGTTGCCTCACTCCACTTCCATGAGAGAGGGAAGGATGATGGAGGGAGGAGGAAGGGTGAAGGCATTGAGAAAATCACCTGGAATTCTCAAAGCTTTCCTCTGTAACTGGTTTATAAATAAACAGGTGGGGGTTTTTTGTTGGACCAGTGGAATTCCAGAAGTTTGGAAAATGCACCTGCCCCACGTAGCAAAGTTTGAAAGATCTGGTGACTCCAGATCCCTGAGTGGAGGAAATTGGGGAACGAGAAAGAAAAATCTCCTTGGCTGCTCCAGGCGTCCTGGAGCATCACCACAGCTCATTGCCTGCACAGCACCCTCCAGTTAAAAAATTACTTTCTTTTCCATGGAAATCCGTGCTGGCTGCTGCAAAATAATCCCAGATGAAGCATCTACAGCGAGCACATTGTTATTAGCCCGGATGATTTGGCTTGCTCTCTTGCTTTCTGGTTTTTTATTCATGCTGGCGGCAAGCAAACCCATGCAGCTGCATTATGTATAATTTATTCTGGATTAGATCAAAGGAACAGTTTACAGGGGTGGTTTGGGCATTATTATGATTCTTTTTTTTTTAGCTTTTTCCATATTTTATAAATATATATTTATTCTCCCTCCCTTTCCCCGCACTCCCCATTGCCTTTGCTCATAAGCAAATTATAAATTATTCACCAGCCTGTACAAGACAAGTGTTCCTCAGGTCTGGAAATCAAATCAGCCCTGGCAGTGACGTGGGATGGGAGCCCTGTGTTTTTGGGGAGTTTGTGGGGTGCAGGGATGCAGCTGGGACCAAGAGATCCCTTTCATAAGTGTTGAGGGACTTTTTGGGAGCACGGGCAGGCTGCAGAGGCGCCGTCAGTTCAGAAATGCCACCTTTATGGGGACACGTGACATCGATCCTATACCAATCCTACATGAGCTTTTGGTAAGAGCAAGGACTTAAAGCTCAGCCAGAGGCATTTATTGCCCCCTGGATATGATATTTCCCTGAAAAATGGGGTGACACACACACACACATCTCCTGGATTTGCTGCAATCCACCCTGGGCCCAGGCTCTGCCTTGCTGACCATCACCCGGGCGGGTTGGCAGCACCGCTGAGCATAAAGCCCAGCACCTCTGGGGCCTCAAACCCCTGAAATATTTGTTCCTGCAGCTGGAGCAGGGTGTTCAGTGCACTGCAAAGTCACTTTTCAGGCCCGGCAGAAGGGCGTGCTCTGAGCACGGGGCTCTGGAGCAGGCAGCAGGGCGCCGGCGCTGGGAAAAGCTGCTGCTAATTTAGCAGGAGCCGCTCAGGGAGGCGTCTGCTGGCTTCAGCTCTGGTAACCTCCCCAGCACTGCAGCGCCGTCCTTCAGGACTGTGCACCCCGATTTCCCAAGGGGTTGGGGGTGATGCGGGGACACCTGGCCCCACAGAGCTGCAGGTGCTGGGGGACACCCAGGAGCCGCTGCTCTGTCACTGGGGGCTGTGCCTGGAGCATGGGGAGGTCTCTGCAGCTCCTCGCCTGCTCCTCCCGCCCATCCATCCCCCTGCCTGTGCTCCCACGGCAAGGATCAGACCCTTTCCCTGCCCCTGGCATGGATCCGTGTCCCCAGTCATCCTGGGAGCAGCGCAGGGCTGTAATCACAGATTCCCAGCCAGCAGGAGCCCCCACGGAAAGGCTGCTCCACAGCGAAGCCCGGAGAGGCTCTCTCGGCTGGGAAATGGGATGGGGTTGGTTCCAACCAGCAAAGCCAACTGAGGCGTTCCTTCTACCCCAGGTCAAGCACTGCTCGGAGCTGCTCGGAGTGTTTCTGAGTGTCTCCTTCCCTCCTCGGGAAGGAGGGCTGGGATGGTGCTCCCCACACATCCATCTCCGTGTTGTTGGAGAATCCCCCTCTGGAAGGGCCCAGAGCCGTTTGTTCATCTCAGGGACAGCAGGATTGTGGTGGCTCTGCTGGGGCTGGGGAAATGGATGGGCTCCTTGGAAAAGCAGCCCAGAAAATCCTGCCAGGAGCAGGTAGGGACAATACCCAGCTCCATCCCAGCCCTGCCACAGGCTCATTTTCAGGATCAGAAATGGGTCAGGATGCAGCAGAAACATCTGCCATTGATCCGCACTGTGACAGAGCCGGCGAAGAATTGTCCCTTTGAAAATCCATTATCACCTCCAGCCTCTGTGGAGCTGGAAGCTCTCGGAGCTGACAGGGGCTGTGCTTGGAGTGAGGGTGGTAAATGTGACCCCATAGGGCCGAGGTGTCCTCGGGCCCCTGAAGAAATGCTGTTTTTATGCACCTGCATTAATAGCTGCTGCCCCTGCTGTGGGTGTGCATGTGATTATGGCTTATTGAACCGCCTCCCTGGTCCCAGCACCGCGGTTTGTGCCTTGTAATTGCTCTAAAAGGGTGTTTTAAAGGGAGAACCCAGTGTCTGAGGCCTGCAGGAGATGATTTTGGCAGGGCCCCAGCCCGTGCTGGATGCTCAGTGGCACCGGGGGCAGCGCCTTGGCAGGGCCAGCCCCGGGCACACACAGGGAACTGTTTACTTTCCTTTAATCTCCGCTGCTCTGTGCCTTCCCCTCTTCAAACACAGCCTGTTCTGGTTGTTTGGGCAGATCCTCTCTCTGGAGGGGCAGGTTGGGAGCAAACAGAGAGCTGGGGGATGCTGGGGACACGGGAGAGCCCGAGCCAGCATCGCTGGGGGGTCAGGGGACGATGGATGTGAGACTCCCCCTTTCTCCAACACCATTTTTAACAGCAAAAATTGCTTTTTTCTCACTGAAATACATGAGCAGCCCTTGGTGGCAGAGGGAGGAAGGCTTTTCTGGGGGAGAGAGGACAGATCCATCACACACTGGCTTTTCCAGGAGTCCCCTGCTCACCTGAGGCACCGCTGGCTCATCCTGGGCTCATCCCCAGCCCTGCCCCCCCTCACCCTCCCTCTCCCTTTACCCCTGGAAAATCCCATTGACTGAAACATCCCAAAACCTGATGGAAAGGTTAAAATTGTCTCATTGACAACTGCCCTGGGATTCATCACCGCAGCGGGGGCAGCTGTGGGGGGACACCGAACATTTCCACAGTTTGGGGATTAACGGGACTGGGTTTACAGCTGGACTTTTGGATCATTGCCTCTGATGGATTTGGGGCCATCTCTCCTTGCTGTAGGTGGGGATTTCCCCAGTTTTACTGCGCTGGCAGCAGGCAGGAGAGCAGAACGTGCTCGTGGGGCTCTGTTGGTAGAGCAGCTCTGCTCTTGCTGCCTGTTTTCCACTTTACTGGACGATCCACTCCACAAATACCCCCTTTTCCCCCCTCACCTCTCAGCCAGCTTGGAGGCGGCCGTGCCCAGCCCACCTTCCACCCCCGGGGCAGGGCTAACACCCCGCTGCTGGCCGTCATTCAGGTGACTCAAAGAGCCCTCCAGAAAGGTGCTGGCCCTGCCCTAGGACAGGAAGATGTCACAGAGCCCTCTCAGACTCATTTCCACTCCGGAGGAAGGGATGTGAGGCAGCGAACAGCTTTGGGTTGATTGCCTGGGGCCAGGGCTGTGAGGAGCATGCCAAGAAATCCTGAGAACCCAGAGCCAGCAGCCAGGTTCGTTTTCGTGAAAAACCTTGATTTTCATGGCTGTAATTCCCTGCTGGACCAGCAGCCCAGCTCCAGAGGGAGCAGGCAGGATCCCCTCATGCTGCTGTGTTTGATGAGCACCATTCCAGGGCCTCTCTCCTGGTGGCATTTGGTGCCAGGGCCGAGCTCTGCCCAGCAGCAATTAATGGGGCCCTTCTCCCCCCTGAGCTCCTCATTAGTGGGCCATCAATTATTGAAGCCCTGGATCCATTTGGGAGCTGCTGGATAACCAAAGGCACTGCTGAGAGTCCAGAAGTGGCTGTCAGCCTCTCGTCAGGTATTTATTAAATGGAATTATGCCTCGTGCCTGCGTGGTGATGGAATCCCAGAGCAGGATCAGCCCTCCTGGGGGGCTGTGGGGACAAGCTCCGGCCCCCATCCCACACCCATCCCTGTGTGGGATAACCTGAGGCTGCCCAAACCGCCCCGTGGATGCTCTCGGGAAGGTTCTTGGGAAGGTGGGAGCGGGCAGAGGCTCCCAGAACCCTTCCAGACTGTGCTCCCCTGTCCTGTGTGGGACACCCCAAAATCTGCCCCGTCCTCTGGGCTCCCTCAGCAATTCAGCTCCAAACCCTCGGGCAAATTCCTCACCTCGAGATAATCGTTATTCCTGCTTTCACTCCCCATCTCCCCGTCCTCCCTCCCCTGATTATTCCTTGTTATGCTCTCCTGAGTAATTCCCCTCTCTTTTGATCACTGCAGATCCTTGGAGAGGGCTGTAATGAGACCAACCACCGAGGGCAGATTTCCCAGCAGCTCTCCGAGCTCTGGGCGTGGGCGAGCTGGGCTGGGAGGCGGCTGCAGGGAGGGCAGAGCTGGGAATGGAACACTTGAAAGATGCTCTTCCCATGCACCTAGGCCAGGTNGCTGATATCCGGACATTGTTTATAACAGAAAGTGTCCCTGTCCGTGGCAGGGGGTTGGAATTGTCCGCAAGGTCCCTCCCAACCCGAACCATGCTGGCGTTCAGCCACTCTGTGATTCCACGCTGTCGGGCTCCCACCAGCACCACCATCTCCTATCTCCAAACCCACAGGGATGAAACCTGGGATTCCTCCATCCTCCCACGATGAAGCCCTGAAGCAAAGAGGGTTTTGAAGCTGAGAGCAAGACTTCATCAATCCAGAAAACCCCAGGCTTGGAGGCGACTCCCAGGACAGCCCCTCTGCTCCACATGCACGGGGAAAAGCTGGGAGCCACACAGGGCAGAGCCATCATCCCACCGGGATCCTGGAGCCCTGGGAGCTCGCCTTGGAGCACAGAAATATTTTAACTGTGCTCTCCTCACACACCTTCCCTCCATTCAGCCTTCTCCCTGCGTTGTGCAGCTGATTAAGTTACCCCAGCAGTGCCTGTGTCTGCAGGAAGGTGCTGGAGCAGGGCAGGGACTGGAAACAAAAATAAATGGATCTTCTCTCAGTAAATGTTTTTTTTTTTGTTTTTTTTTTTTTGTGGGAGATGTTGGGGTTTCTGAGTAAAAAAACCCCTAAAACACTGTTTTTCTCTCTTTCTGTGCAGAGAAGCTGCTGCTCTGACTCTTCCCACTGCGGAAATCAATTGCCAAACGGGATGTTTGCAGCTGGGCCTTGGAGCAAAACCCAACAAATTCCTTTAAAACCAACAGGCAGTGGGTTTTTTGTCGGTTTTTTGTCATGGCTGTTGTTTTTTGGGGGGGTTAAGTGTGGACAGAAGCACATCCCAGGGCTGGAGGAGGACTGGGAGTGACTTTGCTCCTCCTGTGCCGCTGCCCGGCGGGGTTTGCTCCCGGCTGGGAGCCTGTGAGCTGCTGTAATCCGGGACTATTCACAACTCACTGTGCACGTTCCAGCGCCTTTCCCAATCTCTTTTTATCCTGGGCCTTCTAAACCAGCTCTGGCTCCATCCCCAGTGGCCTGGGCACGGCCGGTGGGCAGCTGATGGTGCCCGTGGGGTGATGCTGGCCGGGATTGCTGCACCACCACCCCACTCCTTGCACTCCGTGCCACGGGGCTCTGACGCCCAGGAACGAGCAGATGGGACCTGTCCACGCAGCTTTTTGGAGGCTTTGCAGAGCCAGACCCTCGTGGGTGACCCAGCTGGGTGTCCCCAGCCCAGGCTGCAGCAAACATTCCTTTTCCACGGAGCTGCGCCAAGGCACCCCAGGCATCCTCCGCGGCTCTGTCCCGGCAAATCTAAACACAGCAGCGATTCCCAGGGGTGCAGACACCCCCAAATATCCCACCCTGGGGGCCTGGATGGTGCCTCCCCGAATCCAGCCCCGCTTCCCGGGAAGTTCTGCTCCCAGGAGCGCCGTAATCGGAGAACATTTCTGTAATGCTCTCCCTGCAAACGCTACTTAAGATGTCACCAGTGATTGATATATTTGCTAATTGAGACTTCCACTCGGGCTGATGGCCACGGTGCTTTGTTCCTTGTATCATTTTTGGTGATTTTATGACTGACACATCCTTTAATCTTCGTTAGGCAAACCCGCGTGGGAGATGTGGTGGCTGCTGGGGCAGGGTGCGATGGGCTGGAGCCTTCCACGGGAGGGGGAACAGATGGGAAGGGGCTGCTGGTGGGTTTCATGCTCTGTGGTGTCATCCACAAGAGGGGAAGGTCTGGCCCGTGCCTCAGTTTCCCTGCTGGCAAAGGACAGCTCGGCTGTTCCATGCAGGGGCGGACTGGGAGCTAATTCTGACCGGAAGAGCTGTGGAAAAGCAAAATCCTGGCAAAGGGCAGCGTTGAGGAGAGAAATAATTTCATTATTCTCACCTGGGAGCTGTCTGGCCCAACACCTCATGAAATAAAACACTCAGCCCAGGTGAGGCAACACCTGAGGCTGCTGCTTCCATCAGGCCTCAGCACCTCTGCATAGTTCAGCCCACAGCTGGAACCCCCCAGTTTGACTCTTGGGTTTGGAAACTCCCAGTTTGGTCCCCTGGGTTTGGAACCCCCCAGTTTGGCCCCTGGGTTTGGAACCTCCCAGTTTGGCCCCTGGGTTTGGGAACTCCCAGTTTGGTCCCCGAATTCCCAGCAAGGTGCTGTGTGGTGCCCCGTCCCATCCCCCTGGAATGGATGGCAAACCCAGCTCGTTTTGGGGCTTTTTCCAGCACCTTTGTTCCAAACCTTGCGCCAGGAGGCCCCGAGGCTCTGCCCTCGCTTAAAGCAGCGATTAAAGAGCCGTAATCCCCCGAATGGCTCCAGACCTGCTCCCCACACCCACCGCGGCTCGGAGGGGCACCAAGAGCCAACTGCAGCATCTGTGCCCCTGCCCAGGAGAGCTCATCAAACCTGCAGCACGAGCAGGGCACGCCTGGCATCTCGTTTTCCTAAATGAGGGTCGGGATCCAGCTTTGTTAACCCCAAACCCCGGGCTCGGCGTGGCAGCCGTGGTGGGCAGCTGTCCGTGGCCAGCCAGGGGCCAGCTGGTGGCACTTGCCTGCCTTTGTGCTTGCAGAGAGGGGAATGGGCTTGCAGATAACGGGGCTGGGATATAAATAGAGAAATAAAGCGCTGCTGCCTGAGCTGTAAAGCAAAAGCAATTTCCTCTCTGCTCGGGCCCATCTGCTGCGCTCCCAGAGCAGCATCTCCTCCCGTGGGGGTGGGCGATGGGTCAGGATGGTGGCAGTGCCCGAACGAGTGGCCCTGAGTGAGGGTCTGCATGAGGGGGAAGCTTCTGGGGGGTGAAACTCCCCTGGGGTTCACTCGTGCCCTGAGATGCCCAAGGATCTGAGCCAGCCCCGCTCCCGCTCCCAGCCTGAGATGTTCTGGAGCAATCTGGCCACCCACTGCTCTGCCAGAGGGCACAGCCAACTCCTTTACACCTCTGGCTGCTTTTCCCGGCACAGCAGAGCCGGCAATGAGCTATAAACGAGACAAAACGAGGGCTGGATGCCCTCTGGAGCACCCTCCGGAGAGCCCATTCCTGCAGCACTCCCTGCCTGCCGCGGCCCCTCGTGCTGGATGGAGCTCCGGGGCACTGGGACAGCTCTGGGACAGCACTGGGACAGCTCCAGCCCCGCTCAGCTCCAGGTGGATCTCACAAGGTCACAGGTCCCTGCTGTGCTGGGCAGGAGGTTCTGCAGGGTGCTGTGGTCATCGCTGCACCTCCAGCTCTGGACTGTGAGAGGGACAAGCAGCCCCTGGAGCTGGAGAGGGGCTGTCCTCGGATGAGAGTTGGGTGAACGAGGAGCCAGGGAAGGCGGAATGAGGCGGAAAGCAAAACTTTTTTGCAGCAGCACCCACTGGGGAGGAAGATTGGGACCAAAGGGGCCATGCCCCAGCACAGCCCACCCGGCATGAGGCTTGGCAAGGCATTCCCTGCCCCAGGAATGCTCCTGCTGCCCCAAACCACACAGACACCCCCTGGAGAGCAGCCTGGAGGGTCCTGGAGGGTTCTGGATGGTTCTGGAGAGACCTGGATCCTGCTTTGCTGCGGGAGGATGTATAAAATCCACTTGCTTTGAAGCACAACTCCATGAGCGCCCGGCACTCACAACACAGAGTGATGCCAACCCTCATCCCTGCCTGATCCAAGGGAAAAATGGGGAGTGGGGATTTTTTGCAGCTCCAGGATAGAGCACGTTGCCATGGTGATGCCAGGGGTTTTTTTTCCCCTCTGTTATTTTAGTTTTTTTTTTTCTCCTCCCGCTTTGGGGTTGAGCAGGAGGAGCTGGCAGGCTGCTGGGGGGATTTGTTAGCTCCAGAGCAGGGCAGGGTTCAGGGAAAGGGGAGAAATGCTGCAGTGGTCAGCAGCACGAGCCTGGCCCTGATCCATGCTCCGTGCTCTCCGGGAAGGTGTAAATCAGGGCTGGGCAAACACCAGGGCAGTGCCGGAGCTCGCTGGCCTTGCCTCAGCCTCAGAGGGGATCTGTGGAAAACTCCTCAAGGATTTCCTGCCACTGCTGATGAATTGGGAATAATGAAAGGAGGGGAAGAGCAGGGCGGGCAGTTCAGAGCCGGTTGTACAGCTCCGGGCTGGTCAGGGCTCACCAGAGCCGGGCACTGCCTTGGTGCCAGCCCAGAGCTCTTCCCACACAGACCTGGATGGGTTTTGGTGGAGCCTGGCTGGTGTCACCCTCCTGGGCTGCAGGGATGAGCCCTGGGGGGACCAGGAGCCTGGGCAGAGGCCGGATCCTGTGAACCTGAGCGGATTCTGAGGGCTGGACCAGGTTTTCCTCATCTCTGATCCCACCTCAGCCTCCGTGTCCCTGCCAGCCCCGCCCAGCGCCAGCTCCTTGGGCACTCAATTTGCTTTTTTCCAAGCTTGTAACAGCGCACTTGAAATAAGGAGCCTGAGCAGCTCGATGAAAGGGAACAAGAAATCCTGTACGGACAATTGGCCTGGAGGCCACGGGAAGGTTGCAGCTCCCCCTGCCAGCCCCCAGCCCTGCCCTGTGGGATTTCTTCCACTCCAAGCTCAAATCTGGAGCAAGGAGAGGTCTCAGGGCAGCCTGAGCTCCCCACAGAGCCCTTTTTGGCAATCCTCACCCTGCCTGTGTGATCCTCCCAGGATAAGGAAGGAACCACCTCCCTTTCTGTGGGGTCATCGAATAAATGGGTGCAGCAGAGTGCCCTCGAATTCCTATTCTCTCGTTCCCAGTGCTGGGAAGAGAAATCTCTGGTTGTGAAAGAACAAAATGAAGAAGAGGGGAAGGTTTTCAAAGAGGAACCTGGAGGATCCACAGCGCAGACACACGAGGCACTCTCCATCTGCTCTGAGCCTCTTCCTACTCACCATCCATGGGAACCCACTTGTTTTGGTTTCCCAAACTGGGATCTCCTTTGCAGCTTGGCCACAGCTCCATGGATTTGCAGCGACTGGGTCATTTTGAGCTGCTCGGAGGAAAACCAGGGCCTCCCGGAGCAGCAGGAGGAAGGTCTGGCTGGGGGCTGTGGGGTGCTGGGTGGGACTGTTCCAGGCTAGTGCTGGGCAGGAGGGTCAGGGTCCATCCTGCCTGATGCTGATCCTGATGGTGCAGCCTCCCTTCCTCCCTGTACTGACTCCCACATTTTCCCTGTCTGCATCTGCTGATGAGGATTTGAGCCCATCTGCTGCAGAGAAGGCTCCCCCGGCCCTGGGCTCTCACTGCCTGCCCTCTCCACTCCGAGGCATTTATGGGTCACTTTATCTGCAGGGCTCAGTTCCTGCTTCACCTCACTGCTCTTTTTCCCTTTCCCAGCTCTTTTTGTTGTCACCTTTGCGTTTCAGGCTCTGTGAGCATCCCAAAGCAGGGGAACCTGGCCTGTGGGGCCGTGGCATCTGGCAGGCTGCAGGACAGTGCTGCTGCCAGCGTGGTGCAGAGCTGGCACTGCCCTGCTCAGCCAGCCCTGCCTCGGTGTGAGCATCATTAACATCCCAGCAATTAGTGGAGCCGGGCTGATTTGCATCGAGCTCAGAGCATAAAGAGTTCCAGGCCAGATGGTAAATTGTGTGTTGCTGGAAATGAGAGGAATATTCAGTGCTCGGAGCGGGCTTGGGCGGCGTGTGGGATCTCTGGGATGACCCCGCCTGCCTGGGATTGGGAGCAAGCCCTGGTGCCTTATGGCACAGGGTTCTGGATCAGCCTTTGGGCCGTCCCGTGCATGTGGAGGAGGAGCAGCCCCTCAGGAGAGTTCAGCCAGCACGGATCAGCCCCCTGATCCAGTTGTATTTTATGTCCTTGAGTAAATTACAGCCCTGCTGTAAAACACGCGTGCCCAGTGCTCGATGGACCCGCAGCAGGGCTGCCAGGACTTGGGTTCTGGCTCCTCTGAGCCCCTGCCATGAAAGTCCTGGACCTCCAGGCACCTCCCGTGTGCCCTGGAAAAGCTCTGCCTCTTCCCAGTGCTTTGCCCCGATGAAGTGCTCCGCTGCCAGGGGCTCACACATGCCTCTCTCCACCATGGACCTTCTCCAGACCCTGCTCCAAATGTGCTGGCTTGGAACCACCACAAATATCTGCAGTTCTGCCCTGAAATGCAGATGAAGCTGGTGAAGAGATCGGCTCCAAGACCCTCCAGCATCATTTTCCCAGTTGAAAGTGAGACTGCTCCCGAAGGTGGGGAGCAGCAGGTGCCTGGCCCAGTGCGGACCCATCCCTTGCCCTTCCCCACGGCATTCCTGCTACACCCACCTTCTCCTGGGATGGGAAGAGCAGGAAATTCTCCTTAAAATGTGCAGTTCACACTGGTCTAGGAGTGATCCTCCCCATCCACATCTGTTGTTTTCCCTGGAAAAACTTTATCGCTTTGACACCCCCTGGGCTCTGCTGGCCCCAGCCCCACCGAGGAGCTGCAGTCCTTCCCACAGGTCAGATTTTGGGGATGCAGGGGATGGGAGGGACCCCATGGCTGCGACAGGGAGACCCCACTGTGGCCAGGGATGCCTGGGACCTGCTCCAGTCCTGCCCTGGGAATCGGGGAACGCCCAGGGAGCCCGCAGGCACTCAGAGCCCGCGCACAAACACCCCAATTACGGCCGCGGATCCTCCTCTCCGTGCCAAACTCCCCATGTCCCAGCTCCTGGCTTTGGAGGGAATCCAGGAATGCTGGTGGCAAACCCGGGCACAGCCAAACAGCCGGCCTGGATCATCCCTGATCGCTCTGATTGCGTTTGATGCGGGCAGACAGAGTCACCTCTCCTTTGTGCGCTGCCCGCGCTGTTTTCGCTTTGTTTTTTTTTATTTGTTTCTCTCCTTGTAAAACTCATGTGAATGGGCCAGATGTGGTTGCCGTGGCAACCCTCTCTCTCCGAGCAGCAGATGCTGGAAAAGGGTTTTGCAGTTTAATCCTCCTGGAAATCTCCCCATCGGGGGCTGCTGGTGGAAGATGATACCAAGGGATGCTCGGCAGCGGTGCTTGGCATATTTTAAGCCCCACGTGCTTCTCCTTGCGTGAAGGAGCTGCCCTTTCACCCTCTGCAAACGGCACCGATGGCAGCGAGAGCAGCAAATGGAGCCCGGTGCCTCAGCTCGTGTTTAAAGAGGCTCCCACGGCATTCCATGGGGATTCAGAGCAGCGCAGCTCCTGCATCCCCGTGCTGGGTGAGCGGGGCAGCCCCCATCACACCTCCCCCGTCCCATCCCAGCCCTCAAGGTGTGGCTTGGGATGTATAGATGAGAGTCTTCCCTTGGGGAAAAAAAGAGAAAAAAAATCCCCATTTGAGCTCGGCAAGAGCAGCTTCCCATTCTGCATCCATGGATTGGTCACTTGAGAGTGACATGAGGTGTTAAATGATGTTTGGGACGAAAAGCGCCCTGCTCGGGGTGCACAGGGACATAGAGCCCTCGTTCTGCTGCGAAAGTGGGGCCGTTCCACGCAGGATTCCTGCTCCCCCTCCCACCACCCCTCTGCCCCCACTTCCCTCTCCCTGCATCCCGCTCCCTGGGCTGTGCTGGCGCAGTTCCATCCCTCAAGCTCCTTAGGAGGATGGATGGGGAAGGCAGGATTTCAGCCCGGCTTGTTTAACAAAGATATATCCATTGGAAATAAAAAGCTTAGGAGCGGCAGCCGGAATTTCAGTGGTGCAGAGTGAGCTGTTCAGCCTCTCTTAAAAAAAGAAAATCCTGTAGAACTTGACAGAAAGTAATAGCCATTGTATTTTCGCTTTTTTGTGGAGCAGATTTTGTGTGGGCATGGCAGGAAACTTTGCGCCGATGGATTTTAGCTCCGTTTAATTAAAGCAGCTGAAACGGAGTCAATTCCCTGCTTTGCAGCGCTGAAATGCGCAGGAAAGCCAAGTGCTGCTTGTTCAAGTCAAAACCACTTCAGTGCTGCATCTTTAGAGGGGAGGTTTTGCTTGTGTCAGGTAGTCTGAGCCTCCTTAACCCAGGATCTAACCCACGGCGGAGATTCCTCCAGGAAAAATGTGTCACGTTTCGTGTTCCATCACAGCAGGACCCAGAGTTGTCCCCAAAGGGGCAGGCAGGGATTTCTCCCAGAGCCAAACCACTGGCGACCCGCAGGCTGGGGGGGCTCTCTGAAAAATAAGACAGGATGTGGTTTTTGGGGTTGTGCTGTGCAGGGCCAGGAGCTGGACTCGATGATCCTCGTGGGTCCCTTCCAACTCAGGATGTTTTGTGATTCTCTGTGGACGACACAGTGGGATGTCCCAGATCAGTTCTGGGTTATGGAGCTGGTTTGGGGGTGCAGGGAAATCCCGGGGTCAAGGAACCCTTCTGGACAGGCCCAGCACCTCTGGCAGGTACAGGTTAAGCTGCCTTTAAAATTTGTAGGGGTGAAGATCCCCCGATCCCAGCAAGCAGCACCTCCTGGCCGAGTGGAAAGAAACCCACTGGGCTTCCAAAACGCTCCC
The DNA here is from genome assembly GCA_013389985.1 of Dryoscopus gambensis. Lineage (NCBI taxonomy): Eukaryota > Metazoa > Chordata > Aves > Passeriformes > Malaconotidae > Dryoscopus > Dryoscopus gambensis. Next base: position 60,763 of record WEIT01029160.1, read on the forward strand.
AAATCCTCCAGGCTGAGGGTTGCAACACCCAGGAACTCCTGCAAAGCCACGTCCGCGTGGTCCCTTTGCAGGCTGAGACGTGGGAATGAGCAAAGGGAACCCAGGACTGACAACCCAAACCTGAGCAGCAGTCGGAACATTCCCAGTTCACGGCAGAGCTCTGTTCCTGCCTTCCTCTGTTTGCTTTCCATCAGGACAAAGCTTCGTCTCGTGATTAAAGGAAGGAGGTGGGGATCAGCACTCCTGGGCTCTGCTCTTCGCTCTGCCCCTAATTTGCTGTTTTTTCAGAGAGGTCACGTCTGATTAAACGCTCGGAGCTGGTGCGGGCTCAAAATTCCCTCTGACGTCAACAGGGACAGCAGGTTTCCAGCACCACTTGGAAAGCACAGCCTGTGAAACATCCTCTGCTTCCTTTTTCTGGGTGCACAACTCTGCTGCCCAGTTCTGGGGAGGAATTGATTCAGATTCATGGGAAGCAGCCCGCAGGGTTTCTCTGGTTTGCTGGGCTGG
>WEIT01029161.1:0-19277 GCA_013389985.1 Dryoscopus gambensis
GGGTGGGGTCACGTGGGGCCGCGTGGCCGCAGCCAGGCTCTGTAAGGACTGGCCTTACTCACCCCTACCTGAGGCTACGGCGCTCCTGGGGGTGTTGCAGGGTCACACCAGGGATTTGATCGTCACGTGTGAGCAAAGCCAGTGCCGCGACCACTCTGCGTGGCACATTCCTTTTGTCACTGCCCTACCTCTGTGTTGGATACGCTATAAAATAGATCAGAACTCTACTGCAGGGGAGGGAAACTGTCACGGTCATTTAGTATCAGACATCTGTCATAGTGTTTTCTTGCTTATTTTGAGTAGATCTTTAAAACTTTGCTCACTTTTATTTTTGGGAGAGTAGACACTGTTTCATGTCTGTTCTGAAATGTGTTAATTCCTAGAGATTGAGATATACGAGTCATTTCATGTGTCTGTTTTTATGCACAAATGCATAAATTTGAGGAACAACTTAATTTTGTTCAATTTCTTAGTTTATTAACTTCACATACAAGGCTGTTCATTGTACCTTGGTGTTACTGCAGTTCCATGAAAGCTTAAGATCCTGGATCAGAACCACTATCCCAAGTCAATACTGGTTTTTTTTTTCCATCTAATTCTTACGGCAGAAGAGATCGGAGTCTTTTTTGTTTTATTTATATACAATGTCTATGTTTTTATTTTTATAAAAATAAGATCTCATTGAGAATAGATGTTTCCACTTCAAAATAAACCTGCCCATATTTCAAACCGACCTATGGCAGCCGCTATATTACAGTGTATTTAAATCTTTCATCAGTTTGGCTCTTTGCTATAGTCAGCCTTTTTTCTTTTATTTAATCTTTTCTTTTCTCCTTTTTCCAAAGCAGCATTTAGAAATGCTGCTGAGAAGAGGCACATTACCAGCTGGTCCTGCTAAATAACCTCTGCTGACCTGAGCAGGCAGATGGAAAGGGTTCATTTGTAGTGACAGATCTCGCATGGGAATCTTTGAGGCTTGCTCATGTTGAGAAGATTAGCGCTGTCCTTCACGTGCAGGTCACTTGTTATGACCACTGCTCCTTGCAGCACAGGGTGTGGGAACATTCCCAGTGTCAGGCAAGGCAGAGGGAAAGGGTCAAATGCTGCCTTTGATGTGTCCTGTGAAGGAACTGGCAGGGAAGTGATGTGAATTCAGGGAACTCGGGGTTTGCTTATCTGTGTATTTTCAGGTGCAGAGATGTGAAAGGGCTGTTTGGGCTCAGTGCTACTCTTCACTGGAGCAACACAGTTTGTATGTGACAGGGTGCTTGGTTGCCATAAAGGGGAAGATGTAAAATCCCTGGTTAGACCTGCTGGGAGTATTTTTTGGTGTTGCTGGAGTTGAGGTTCCTTAACCTTTCTGTAGAGAGTTACTGCATCCAGCTTAATCTGTCACCTCTCTCTGAAACTCAGTTTCACTTGAAAACAGGCAAGGGAGGGGGAGGAAAAGTTAACTTGACTGAAAATGTTAAGGGGTTATTTTGGGTTTGAACCTAGTTCTGTTTTTAAAATTAAATTAATCCCTAGGCACTGTCAGGCAGCCCAAGGATAATGGGTGTAGCAGGGAGCATTGATTTTTATTTTTTCCTTCGAGCGTGTGGTCAGGAGTGTGTCATCTGTGTTGCTCATTCAGCATATAAACTCTCAAACCATTAACCTGTTCTGAACTCTGTAAGCACATATGTGGGGAAAAGATTACTTGAAATGTTCATCGCAGTACACAGTTAGTAAACAGGATCAGATCAGATTTTTAGTTTCGTATTTCCCTGTCCCTTTTTCATTCTCGGGTGTCAGCCAGAATAAAACTTGTTTATAAACATAGGGGAGATGCTTATTAGATCACTTCAGAATTTGTGTTGAAGAAATTTCTTAACTTGGTATGAAGTTGAAAAGGTGTTAAAAGGGTTTCAGTAGGGCTATGTCTGAAAATTCAGAGACCATCCTTGCATTCTCTGCTCATGTTTTATATCCTGCTCTACACGCTCAGCAAGAAGACGTTTCCCCTTGGAAGAGCAGTCGCCTTCCTGGCAATGTCTACAGTAAAATAACATTAAAAAGAAATACAAGTACACATGTATTAGGAAGTGAATGGTTCCTTTTATTACTGCTGGCCATTTATTAAAAAGGAGATGGTTCTGGTTTAATTAACCCAGTTGAGAGTAGCAGATGGGGCAGAATGTCTTGCAGCGATAAGACAATTCCGAAATGGCACCAGATGTTGGAAGCTGTCCCTGGTGGTGTTTGAGTGCAGCGCAGATGTTCCAGTCCCACCTGGCTGCCTCCTAAGCACTGCAGGCTAAGCAGCTGTGATGTAACCTATATAATGTACGCATAACACTAAAAGCAAAATAATTGAACTGCTGCAGCTTCTTCTGAGGGTGGGACTGCTTGGAGGTGAAATCTTTGAGGACAAACAAATAAGGTCAACTTCTTGGCTTCCCCAGGTCAGTGGAATCCCTGCTTAAAAGCAGGAACAACCATAACTAGGTGATTTTTGTAACTTTTCTGAGTTTATTTCAAAGATCAGCTGTACAATATGGTTCTTAAATCTTCCGCTTTTATACCTTGGCCGTATCTTTTTAGTGAAAAATTGTTACTGTGCTGTATTCCGAAGTTAATAATTTATGTGCTGTATACAAATGCCTAGTTGGAGAACTTAATGTTCTTGTTGTAGAAAGGAAGCAAACTTATAAAAAAATGAACACAAATGCAAGCTCTGTCCTTGAAATCCCAATTCAAGATCATTGCAGAATCATTCATGCTTTAAGTAACACAAAAACTAAATATAAGGTGACATGTAATTTTTCATAGGAAGCATAATAAATTAACTTTTATACAATAAGAATGTTTGGACTTTCTCATATTATGCTTCCAAATTTTTAATTTTATAAAGTGCCAAACTGGTAGCATCACTCCCTAGTTAAAAACTTGTCAGTCTTCCTAATATCTCTGAATTTATTTTTAGAGGCGACAAAAACTTGCATGTTTTAGTTCCTCCCTAGGAAAACAAAACTGCAAGATGTGCAAGGCAGTTGGAAATAATCCAGTTTATTGTTGCTCAGGCTTGTATAAACATAGTGAGGGGATGAACAGGAAAACAGAGCCGACTTAGGGAGCAGAATCAATAAATCCATTGTGTCAAGTACAGAAAGCTTTTCTCCATAAATCGCACGTGCAGTTGTTGCAATGGATCTTTGCACAATCCTGTAACAGCTCTTGGCTTCCCTCTGTTTCTAGGTGGATCGAGTGACCCATTTGGAGGATTTGCTGATTTTAGTTCACCTGCTGCTTCAGCAAGTTTCCCATCGTCGCAAGGTAGGACTGATTCAGGGATTGCAGTGCTGCTTAAGGGTGGAAGGAGGGCAAGAGATGCCACGTGGCATTATTGAAAGTCCCTTCCCTTTCCAGGGTAAACTGTGTGTGTGTAACTGGACCACAAGTGCTCTGGGAGGAAGGAAGATGCAGCCTGGCTCAGTGCATGTGCAGACATTTTACCTGCAGACAGACAAGCTTATTAGGAGACATGGCCACCATCTGAAAAGGTTTCCCTTAAAATTGGATTGGAAAACAATAAAATATACTTGGAAACCACCTAAAGCGATCCATTTTCCTTTGGTGGAATGTTTGTGGGATCCTACAAGGGCTGCAGACAACCCTGGAGCGGGGAGAGCTGGCTGGCTGTGCTTTGTGAAGTTGAGCAGAAGTGGTGTTTGTGGCTGGGAGTTCTCAGCCAGGGTGCAGGATCACGTACAAAATGTGAAAAGAGCAGCAAAGAGGCTGAGCAAATCTAGCTGGGAGCCAGCTTTTAGTCAGCATGTTTACATCTCTTTATTTTGCTGTGTTGGGAAGGCTCTACAGGACCTGGGTTAGTCAATACGCTTTGAGTTTACTTGCTAGGAAAGAGCTGCTCTAGTTTTTACAGGCTTTCGCAGTCAAACCCAAGTTGTTTTGCAAACACAAAGCCGCCTACTATGCAAATAACTCCTGTGTTAATACAGTCTAAATTGATACAATCCTTTATCTGCATTAACATGATTAATCTATTCCAATCACCATTATGCAAGGGACAGGGAGTCCTGTGAAACGATTAATCATTCCTGAACAGTGTAAGCCCCTCTAGAAATCTTTTCCTTCATGATTAATCATCTTTGAAGTCCTACTGAAGGGGCAAAACCTTCTCCCTTTTACCCCCACTTCCATTATTGGTGCTCAGTGCACTGGTCTGAACATAGAAGGAGCACACTCAGCATTTACTTATCTATCAAGAATATTTAAAGTAGGTTTTAATTTTTAATACGTAATACTAATTGAAACATTCTAATATAGTGCCTCTTTGTGAGGAAGATCAAAGCAAATGTTCTAGTAAGGCCCTAAGCTAATGAATATTAGCCCACTTCATGCACTGAAGTTGTTGGCAATACTTGGATTTTGTGAACAAATTTACTCTTCCACTATTCTTTAAATTGTAATCTGTTGGTAAAGAGAGATGACTAAAGGTTGAAGGTGTTTGTTGATAAATATTTACATGAAGTGTAAAAGGCTGCTGCAGTTACCCGTGAGTGGGTGGAATACATTATGGAAGCAGCCACTGGATAGGGCAGGAAATAGAAACTGGCAGTGGATTCATCCACCCCAGCTCTACATGTTTGAGTCTTTGTTCACTCAGCTAAAGAAATCCAAGAGATGATTCAAATGTTCACCAGCACTCAAAGTTCATTTCATAGGGCAGTGCTGTTGTTTCTGATGTAGCTGAAGTACCAAAAGTGAATCAGTGAGAGAATCAAAAAGCTGAGCTGGCCAGTGGCCCAAGCTCGGGATGTGTAGCCTGTGAGCTGTTTAAATGGTGTTGTTTTATATGCAGCATCTTCTGCAAATGTTGTTTTTAAGCTTTTCTTCCCCCATCAGTGCTGTGAAGCAGCACTTTCCCTGTTAATAGGGAAACACGTGTTTTAAGGGAGGTAACATCTCTTCCTGTTTGACTGCAAGGTTTGACAAGCTCTCAGTTCACTGGTTTGTGTCACAACATCTGTGATGCTGAAGAGGTGCCCTTGCAGGTGTCTACAAACAGCTCGTGCTGTTGGCTCTACCTTCACAGTGAGATACAGAGAGAGCTCTGTGTTCTGATTTAAGCGCTTGTCTCCTAAAACCTCATCTATTGAAATGGAACAGTGTTTAAGTGATGAACTACAAGAGTTCAGCAGAGCTGCTGCTGAGAGAAATGACTGATCCAAAATAGAATTTCTGCTTCAAATCAAGGTATTTAGTTCAGGAATCAAATTTACAAAACCTAATTGTGTTTTACATGAGCACTTCATGGGATGGGAAGTGCTTATTCCTTATCACCTCAAATAAGCATTCCCTGGCAGCCTGCTTTCAAAGTTCTGGGATTTATTCCCCTCAGTGTGGTTTTATACAAGAAACTGTAATTGTATACAACCAAATTTGGATGTAGTTGTCTTTATCATGATGGAATTTGCTTTATCCAGTGGCTTGTTCCTGACAAGTGCTCCCTCTGCAAACACCAGAATGCCAAGATAAAAAGTTGATAAATATTATCCAAGTTCTCAGTGTTGTTCTGACTGTGGTCTCCAGTCTACCCCAAGTTATCTTCCAGTCATGCTTCAACTGAAGCAAACCTGTCCCTGCTTGCCTGGCATCCACAGGTGACATGTTATCAAACATCTTCTACTTTCTGTGTACGGGTGTTTCATATTTCCTTTCGTACCTTGTTAAAATTGTTGGAATATTCATGAGAGGGAATGATGTCCAGATGGAGGTTCTACCTGCAGATGTTAATCTGGACGGACACAGATCAGCTCTCATTTGTTTCAGTTCATGGAATATGGCATTTGCTCAGTGCCTTTCTCTAAGTCTTCGTCTTTCTGCTCTGTCTTCCTTCGTCCCACACTGTTGCCTTTCCTACAGGTACAGCAACAAGTGGAAATGGAGACTTTGGTGACTGGAGTGCCTTCAACCAAGCTTCTCCTTGTGCCAGTGCTTCCTCTGGAGAGCTCTTCAGCAGCACGGCACAGCAGCCAGCTCTAGAGCTCTTCAGCGGCTCACAGCCAGCTCCGGGCCAGCCTCCAGCTGCTTCCAATTCTATGGATCTTTTTGATTTGATGGGACCCTCTCAGACAACCATGACCTCCTCACAAAGCATGAATTTCTCCATGATGAGTTCCAATTCTATGGGCGTCAGTTTACCCATGTCCAGGTCACAGGTATGCTGCTCTTGGTACAGTTTGCTAATGACCTTCTTGCCCTAATCACAGCATTGAAACTGAATCCATTCCTCTCCCAGGGTGCATTGGACCTGCTCACTCAGACATGATCAGCAGTTTGTCAAAAACGTTTAAATTGCCTCCGAAACAGAAAAGTCCTTTTATAAGCCAAAAGCGTAGCTGCTTTTTTGGAGAAGTCGAGGTTGGTACTTTAAAGCCATTCTCCACAGAATGTTACAGGTTTCCAGCCTCAAGGAGATGGAGGCGAGGATTGGCCTGTTCTCCAAAGGACAGAAGTGCCTGCTGCAGTGGAGAGTGGTTTGGAAACTGGAATGGATCAGCTTGGTGCTAGGAGGAAAGAATCAGCACGTTTTAGTTCAAAACTTGGCTGCTGCTGGTCGCTGTCACTCCACATTGACATGGGACTTGATCTCTGCTTACAAATACTCTTTTAATCTAGCTGTGGAACAGCACCTGGCAGCACTGCTTTGGAAGAGCTAAAGTTCATGGGGTTTTATTGTCTTCTGTGGAAAAATAAACACTTATTATTTAGTCCTGTTTCGTACTGGTAAATTGTTTCAAGTGGATCCCAACCAACTTTTCTTTTTTAGCCTCTGCAAAGCGTGAACCCGATGATGCCTAAGCCTAACTCACTTTATAATGCAAGGACAGAGATGGTCCAGAAAAATGCAAGCAAAACTCTACCCTCAACTTGGTCAGATCCCAGTGTAAATATCAGTTTGGACAATTTAGTACCTGGGATGCAGCCTTCCAAACCCCAACAGCCATCGCTTAATACCATGATGCAGCAACAGAGTAAGTGATCATTGCGCTGTTCTGTGCACACTGAGCCCTGTCTGTGCTCCATAGGCTGTCCCTGAGATCCAATTCTTCTGTCCATTAGTGTTTTCTACCTTTAGTCACACTTGTTTCATAAACTACTGTGACACAAGTGATGTTTTCTAAATGGAGAATGGTGTGTCAGGAGGCTGGGTCTGTGCAGGTTCTACTGTTGAGCTTGCACCATTGCTGTATCTTGACTTTAGGCATCCTGATCTTTAGAACTTCTCTAGAATATGTATTGTTATAAAGTGATATTGTAAACTTCTATAGAGAAGTTTTCTGAGTCTTCACGCAGAAAATAGGGAAACAAGTGCAGTAGAATCATAGAAACATTAGGCTGGAAAATACCTCAGGGGTCAACGAGTCCATCCTGTGCCCGATCCCCACCTTGTCAATTGGCCCAGAGCACCGAGTGCCACGTCCAGTCCTTTCTTGGACTCCTCCAGGGATGGGGACTCCAAACCTCCCCGGGCAGCTCCTTCCAATGCCTGACCACCCTTTCAGCGAAGAAATTCCTCCTGATGTCCAAATCAGGAAGTAGCTGCATGTCTGGCCGTCGTATTCATGTTCACAGCAGTGACACACAACTTTCTTAAAATACATGAGCTCCTTCAGTATCACCAGATTCCACTGAGTGATTTTTGTGCGCTTTCTCTTTGCTGCAGATATGCAACAACCGATGAATGTCATAACGCAGAACTTTGCAGCTGTGAACCTCAGCCCTCAGCCCAACATGATGCCTGTGCGAGCCCAGACGAACACGTTGATGGGAGGGCCCATGGGGATGGGAATGCCCGGTGTGATGTCAGGTACGATGGGAATGGCCTCCATGGCACCCACGCCCATGATGAACCAGGGAATGATGGGAATGAACATGGGAGTGCCGGCCACAGGAATGGGCACGATAGGAATGGGGGTACCCAGTATGGCTATGACCTCTCTGACTCCTGGGACTGTACAACCCAAGCAAGATGCCTTTGCAAATTTTGCCAATTTTAGCAAATAAAGATTGTAAAATAAATAAATGAGATTAAAATAAAATAAAATAAATGGGCAGACTGAATGAAGGATTTTTAGCTGCACAAATATAGCTGGGGAAGGGATGGGAAACACTGATCGATACTTTTTTTTTCTTTATCAATTAAAGTGTCTACATAAAGAACCAAAAGCTATTTTCTAAGTGTTGAAATAACTAGTGTTCAAATTCTGGAGAGGTGAGAGATTCTTCTAAGGAATGCGTTGGATGATTTTGCAAAATAATTTGTACTAAGACCATCAAAAAACCTTTCCTACGTAGAAGAACCAATTTTAACTTTGAGACTTGATGGAAGACTGGATTGGGGACTGGATAAAAATGTTTGACTCTAATTTTATACTTTTCTTTTTTCTTGAAGAGCTTTGACTTTCTTTTCCCCCTCTCCCTGATCGCTTTGTCATAATTGGATCATTCCTTTTACTACCACTGAGTCCACAATTGTGAAGTCACTCAAGTACTATGATCAGTTTTTTATAAGAATATATATTTTTGTCCAAAAATGGCGTACATATGTGACTATGGCTAATTCAAAGGGACCTGGAATGTATATATACTTTTGCTAATGTTCCAGCCACACTGCTGTATTACCCAAATTTTTATTGTAAAAATCCTCTCTCAGTAATTTGGTGATCAACAGATTTTTGGGGTCTTAATGTGCTTCTAAAGTTACAGCTGATATCCCGTGCAAGTCTTGGGAGCAGCTTTATTCAAGACTGCTGGAAGGTTTCCTTTCAGAAAACTCCAGAAAATGCACTTTCTTGGAGTTCTTTCCCTGTGGCACTTGGCATCCCTTGTAGCACCAATGTCCCTAAGGAGCCACTGGTTTAGGGCATCAGCAGCCAGGTGAATCACACTTCAGTGATGTAAATCTAGAACCCAACTTAATCCAGTGGCATTGGATCCTGACTTTTATACAACACTTGGTGATTCTTTTGTGTAAATATGGCATTAGCAGCTGTGGAATCCAATAGAGGAGTAAAAAATATATATATTAATAAAGACGACCTGTAGCAGTCAAAGATTTTACTGATTTACTGAAAGCAAAAGAATGAATTAAGGTTTTGGGGGGTTTTGTTTTTCCTTCTGTAATTCTGCATTTAAGTTCACATGAATCAAGATTTTAGAATCTGGAACACAAAGACATTGTTATATTCACAAGCTGGGAATATTATTAAGAATAAGCACTATACTATAGGTATGAAATTTATTGCCTCCCTTTTCTTATGTTGGATTTCTTTTTTATTATTAAATTGATAAAACTTTGTTTCCATTGTATTCATAATGTTCTGTTATACATAACATTAAAATGTTCATTAAAATCAATGTTGGGCTGCTTTTCCTTTCATTCCATTTGACGTTTATGAGAGCATTTGGGGAAAAAAAATAATTATAATTTGGGCAAAGTAATTTTTATAAATAATTTAAAATTGTTTAATGACTTCTTATCTGAAGCCTTTCCTATCTGGCTCTACCGTTAGGAATTAAAAATGAAGCAGGCAAGATATCCTGACCCGCTCCAGCCTTGCTAATGCTCCATCTACAACATTTCTAATTAGGCAGAAATTCATGTACTTCAGCTAAGTGGTAATGAAAAGTGATTCATTTGCTGAATAAGAGATGAGAGTGAGTGTAATTAGCTGACTGCGGTTTTTAATCTTTCAACAATTCAATGTGTTTAAATTAGTTTCAAAGAATAGGAGCTTTCAAGTGTTGTTACATCAAAGTAATCAAGGCAGGCTTCAACGGCTGAGTAGGAGAGATGGCTCTGGTTCCTGCTCTGAAACCTTTACACTTATTTGGAATAATCATCTTCAAACCCTCTCATTGGAACAGATGGGAAGCCTCAGACTGGTTCAGTGTATGCAGAATTGTGGTGAGAAGGAAGCTCCTTCCAGGGGTGGGAGATGGGGGAGAAGAAAGCTAAACTTGTGTTCAGTGTTGTTATGTTGTTGTGCTGGAGGGTGCAGTGCTTCTCAATCCTCCTTGGAAGGTTTTGGGATGAATAGGATGAGTCTGTTCCTCATGCTGTCCCTCTGAGGTGGGTTTGGCCAGTGAAATAGTCAGCTTTGAGTTGAAGGATCATGTCCCTGTTCAGATTGTTCACATCTCTTCAGACGAACCCTTGGTTTTGCTTCTAATTGGCATTGGTGATAATGAAGCGGATTTGTCAGGGGTTGGAGTAGTGGAAAACGTGGTCACTGTGTGGTCACTGTGGTTGTGCCAATTACACCTTAATCAAGGGTGCGCTGGCTCAGGGAGCAGCAGTAGGGGTGACCTGATCCCGGTTCATCCCATGGACCAGTAGCCTCCTTAGGAAGCAGGGTGTGTGGAGTGTGAGAAGCAGCCTTGTCAGCCAGCCAGATCCTCTGCAGGTGGATGAGAACAAAGTCCTTTGAACCAAAACAAGTATCAGAAAAGAAACCCTGGAAAGATCCCTTCAGAGCGTGGGCCAGGTGCATCACTGTGCATCTTTTCTGCAGTGATGAGAGCCTGGAAGTTTTTCCCCCATTGTCTCCCCCAGTTCAAGCACATGGATCACAGGTAGCAGTGCTTAGCAGAATGTGGTTTACATCTTCATTTAATGACTGAATATAAAATGGGTATTTGCTTAAAACAGTATTGAACTTGTTTAAGATAAATACCATAAAATGTTTCCATCTCTGATCTCTCAGGTATGAATAAAACAGTATCTTTAACTAGAAATTACATTTCCAGGTGAAAATACAAATGAGCTACTGTGTGAATGGGGATAGAGCTACCATCTATCAGCTGCTGCATTATAGAATTTGAATATAACCAAAACCATGCTGCTGTGTTAGTACAACTCCTTCATTTTTGAAGTCCAGCTGTACCTGTGATCTCTGCAGAAGGGTTTGGCTGTCTGGGTGTTGTATATGTGTATAGAGAAACATAGAATTCAATATAGAGAATTACATGATTCTAGAAATTAACTGTGTGTCTTGTCCTAAGAGTTAAATTTTTAGCACCTCTGGATTCTGAAGCTTCTAAACTTTAAAAGAGTTCAATTAAAATTAGTGCAATCTTTTGTAACAGTTGACTTTACCTGAGAAGGGGAGAAAAGGGCAGGTGAATCCAACTCTGTGTTTGGGGTTTTTATATAATCATTTTAAAAAAATGCATCTTGATGTGTACAAAGGAGTAACAAATTCCAGCACAGGTGCAAGTTCAGTGGTAACCAGAGCATCCACCATGTTCTACAAAAGAAACTATATTCAAAACAGCTAAACAAGGGTATTTATAGCAGCATCTGTTTCAGCTCTATCTGTCAGCTAAGAACAGTCTGACACAGCTTAGGGAGGTGGGGGAGGGATTTATCAATGAAGTGTTTACATAATGCAGGCAGGCATTGTATACTCAAGGTGATACCAGCTATAACAGGATAACAAATATCTAAAGACACTTTTATTCTCAGAGGCCTTTAATCCAGGAGTCACTCTACAAAATTGCCTCCATGTTCCTCTGTGCTTGACTGTAAACACACTCGTAGCAGATGACATTTTATAGTGCCATCACTGGCTTCTGATTAAGGCTTTTAATGCTGATAAGGGCATTTTTGGTTTTAATTTTCTTTCTTCCTCCCAGGTTTTACTTCAAGATGTCACTGTCTAAAATGTAGAATTGTTTCAGGTTTTCACTTGTTATAGGGTTTTAAACTCTTCTTCCTCTCCTGGTGGTGGAAGTGCAGCTCCTTGGGACAGAGTGGGGCTGTTGCTGTGGGGTGTGAAGGACTAAGTTCCTTCCCATTTCCCAGAAACCACAATCCCCAGGAATCTTTTTTGCCCAGATTGCATGGACTTGGAGCTGACTCTATTGTTTTAAACATTTCCATGGGCAAAGGGCTTCCTGGAGGTGGTGGTGGGAGGATGGTAGTTGTAGCCCTGTGTCTGGGAGCTCATTTTAGAGCTTTGAGGAAAGAAGTGGCAAAGGCAACTCGGTGAGCTGGGTTAATGTGAGACTGAGAAGGATGGCCCCTGGAATTTGTAAGTCAATCTGTTCAGCTTGTTCAATGATCTGGTCACAGTTTTATCTAGCTGGGATGCTGTGGAATTTTTCTTCTCTGTGAAATGACCTTTAAAAACTGACATGTGTCTCATTTTCATTTTTTATGTGTTTCTGCATCTACTATTCACCTAAGGAATGTAAGAGGTAAGAGAAAATCAGCTGAATGGGAAAAATGAAGAGAGGTGCCTTTACAGAACTCAGTGTATCCCTGGTTTCTGCAGCTGGGGGTTCTTTACATGGAGTAATCCAGTCTCTACATAAATTTGGCGTGTGTACAGCACAGCAAAGGCTCAGCACATCTCTGTTTTTAAAAATGTCTTTACTCCTCACAAATTTGCAGATTTTTTTTTTTTTTAAATCATGCCATAAGGTACTGGCTCAGTAATTAACTGGTTCTTTAATCGAGCTACAATTACTTTGTTTCATGAGAAGGGAAAAAAAGAATGTATACCAAGACAGAGCTACTTTCGACATCTGGGAACCTCCTAACAGCTGGCTATCTAATGAATATGCATCTGCTTAAGAGGCTGTAGGCCATTAATAAACCAATAGATATAAAACAGAAACAATCTTTGTCAGCTTCAAATGAGATTGGATGCAATGTGCTGTGAAGTGTCACTGTCACATTGAATCGAGCCGGGGAGGTTAACGGCGGCTCCGTGCGACCGGCGGCTCCGCAGCGGAAAAGGCGGAAAAGCGGCTCTGGTGCCGGGCCAGGGCTGGGCCTGCCGAGCTCTGCGGGCGGCTGCTGCTGCTGCGTTTCACCTCCTCCTTCTCCTGGTACCAGTTGGGTTTGAGGCACCAGTGACCTTTTATTTGCCACTCCAGCAGCTGTGCCTTTTTGGGTCTGACAGAGGAGGATGTGGGGTTTCCCGCACAAATGATTTGAGTGACACGGGAATCGCTCACGTGAATAAATGACTGGGGAGAAGTTACAGGAATGTGATAAAAATGCACCTATTTGACTGAGATCTGGGGCTTTGTAAGGAGGCTCAGAACAGCCCCTGAGCCGTGTTGTACAACAGGATTGTTGTAGGGTGAAATCCCTTGAAACAGTTACAGTGACCTCGTGTGACTGTACAGATATCTCTGACCCCTTAACAATTGTATCTGCACTTGTTCCAAGGCGGGAAGCATCATCTGTTGTCCCAAGCCAGTACCAGTATTTGGTCCCTTAGAGTTGTTCTGCACCTGCTTCCTGTGGCAGCTCCCATAAAATGTGAAATGGATTTATTTTAGGGCTCTCTATCCCTTCTGCACAGCCTGGGTTAGTCCAGTGTGTCCTTCCTTTCAAGGGATGGTCGCCCCACACAGTGGCTTCTCGCAGCAGCAAGGAATGGTACCTAGGTGGCATTTTCCTGAGAGAAAATCCATTATTTCAGCTCAAGCCCCAGTACTGGAACAGGACACTGCAGTAGAGCTGGGCTGCAGCCTCCCCTGGGATTGGAGCAGCTTTTATTTTTGGATTTGGGGAACTGGAGTAACAGTCTGGTACCTCATCTGGACTCTGCTTTAGAGACAGCCTTACACCATGTATGTTTCAGTTCCCAGGAAACTCTATAAATTGAGATTTCGAGTAGTTTTCTTTGCAGCTGAGTTGTAAAAGGCAGTCTTAGGTTTAGCAGAAATTGTAACATGAAGCTTTTTGCCCCTGGATTTACAGGTTTTCATTACAAGAAAATGGAAGCAGGAGAAGTTAAAATGGGAAGATGAGTGCTCTCTAATTACTGCAGATCTTCTCTAGCAGCTTCTCAAGAGAGAAAACTTGCACTTTGTATCATAACATCAATATAATTTAAACCAAAATCTGTTAATAAGATTGACTTAATTCTTAAGATAGCATTTGTCTTACTCTTGGTTTTAAGACAGAAGATTATTCAAACTCTCTTTCAGAGTTGCAGCCACACTGGTGACAAATTTAACTTCTGAGATTTGAAGTTGTACTTCAAGGCCTGGTGTAAAGGGGAGGTGCAAACCTCTGCACTACAGCCGAGCATCTTCCTGGCTTCTGCAGGGCTGGAATTTTCTCTCCCTGCTTTGCTGCTGTGCTGCCACAGCCCCTGGGCAGCAGCGAGAGCTGCCCACAGTGAGGGGAGCGGGTTGGTCAGTGAGAGCCGCCCACCTGCCCTCCCCGGAGCTCTCCCTTCCAGCCCAGCACCAGCAGCACTCTCAGATGCCACAGTTTTATCTTTTTTGAGGCAGACAAAAGAGCACGAGGCAAAGGAGGGCTGTCCTTTTAAGTACTTTCACTTTTCAAGGTCATTTGTGGAGCTTTTATCAATCCGAAAGCTAAATCCATACAAAAAGCATCTATAATGAACTGAGCATATCTTGAACCTTATCCCTTCAGCTGAATACGAATTATCCAGGAAGGTGTTTCAGTGGCCACGTTCACCAAGTTCAGCATCTCTGTGAACATTTATAAAGTAAGCAGAGAAGCCACTGCTATTGTGATTTGGCATCTATCAATTTCTTGTCTTTTTTTCTGTAATTGATTTATTAATTACAGCACCTTAATGATCTATTTAAAATAAATAAACCATTTACACCATTTCAAAGGTATTTTGTGATGTTCAGCTGATATTAAAATAGCACCAGCCTTATGTGCTTTTTCAGCAAGTGACCTAATTAGTTAATAAAGTAATTGAATATTAAAAAGGATGTTGCAAGTGATTAAAATTTAAGAGCCTTCAGAACATTATTAAAGCTATAAATCATACATCACTGTTTTAATTTGCATAGCTACAGAATTACTAATGGTCCCACATGCACAAGCTACTTGGCAATTAGTCTTTTAACAAACTGTTGGTGATACTATAAGGTTACCAAAATCTTTCCCCATTTTTGATCTGCAAACAAAATCCAGGATTGGAGAATACTAAGGGTTAAATTCCTAAAAGCCAGGGAATTTGATTCTTTCAGTTTTCTCTGTACCTGCCTCTGTTTGCTCCTTGTCGCTCCACCTTCCGGACAGGAGAGCACATCCTCCCAAGTCCCCCTGAGGTGTGTAAAGGAGATGAGGAAGTGTCTGCTCCCACCTTGAGCTTCCTGAACTGGTCTCCAAGTGGTTTTCCAGCCCAGTCTGATGTGCATAAATTTCCCTACCTGGTGCTGGGCCATTCTCTTATTCTCTTTCTCTTATACACACAACTGTCACAGTGCCGCTTTCCTTCCCAGGTCCATCTTGGCACTGGGCAGACTGAGCAAAGGGAGTTGCTGACTGCTGGCAGTCGTACCTGAGCTTTGTCCTGTGGACATTGCCTTTGGAATGTGGGAGAACCACACCAAGTGCTCGTCACCTTCCATTCTCTGTGCTGGGGCTTGCAGCTCATGGGAAACCTCAAATATCTGCAAACAAAAAAGAGTTGGAAAAGGGTGGGAGCTTCCTGCCCTGCACCACAGGGCAGCCGTGGCCATGAGGGTCAGCTGCCCATGGCCCCTGGCCGAGGCCTCGTGCTGGCTGCAGGCAGGAGGAGAGACAGGATGACGGTTTCCAACTTAATTAGACACAAACTGCACCGGCCAGATGAGCTGCCCCAGTCTCACCTCTCCCCAGCATCCAGCATCTCCGCAGCAGCGTTCCCGGCCTCAGGAATGACGTCCAGCGGAGCACGGTCCAGCGCACAGGCAGAGAGCGGGTCTGTCTGCCTGCAGCACTCGCAGTCTGACAGGAGGCAAACAGTGCTGGGGGCAAAGGGAATGACCTGGTGCGCAGTGGAGCACAACCCAGATGGGCACCGGCAGCTCCACGCCGGAGCACCCGCAGCTGGAGAGGGAAATGGCCGGAGCTCCAGCACAGCCGCTGTGTCAGCTCCGCAGCCTCTTCCCTGGAGCAGTCCTGTGGGTTGGATTGCATTGTCACCTCCTCTCCAGGCTCCCCCGGGGCCCCTGGACGCGTTCCTTTGCTCCTGTTCCAGGGCCAGACTCGCAGCAAAGGCGGGTGCCTGAGCAGTTGCTGATTTCCCCACCAGTTTCTTTGAGGCAGGGTCTTCATAGAATCACAGAATCATGGAATGGTTTGGGTTGGAAGGGACCTTAAATATCATCTAATTCCAACCCTCCTGCCAACCAACCCACTTTCCACTAGACCAGGTTGCTCACAGTCCCATCGAGCCTGGACTTGAACACTTCCAGGGATGGGGCAGCCACAACTTCTCTGGACAACCTATGCCAAGACTTCAACACCCTCACAGCCAAGAATTTCCCTCTAATATCTAACCTCAACTTACTCCCTTTCAGTGTGAAGCCATTCCCCCCTTGTCCTGTCATTGCATGCTCTTGTCCTCCCTCTCTTCAGGAGCTGGGATTTCACCCATCACAGGGCCTGATGCCTGTGTGGCTCTTGCTCCCCACCCCTACCCTCACACCCTGCCCAGCTGGGTCACTGCACATGGCTGCCTGAGTAAGTTGGTACCTTCATCTTGTAAGCCTCAAGTCCTTTATTTCAAATGGAGCAAAAAAAAGACATTACAGAACAGCATTTACATGCAAAACAAAGACATTGTTTCACCCAGTCAGCAGAAGCTTTGGTGTAGTTTTAGCTATTAAAGTGCTACATTACCAGAAGGATTTCCTTTTTGGGCAGTAAAAACTTTTCAGGAGTTTCCTTTGAAGCCTTTATTGAGGTCAGGGGCTGCAGCCTTTTGTAGACTCTCCATGTCAGCCTACAGCAGTTTTGGAAAGCGCTTACACTGGATATTGTGACAAACACCAGCTCTTTGTTCATGAGTTTACACTTGGTAATAGATGCGAGGCCAGGGTGGAGGATGCTCTCCACACTGTTGCTCTAAGGCTTGCCATGACTGCAATAGCTGGAGACAGAACCACCCTCTTTTAAGGGTCTGTGTTTTTAATTAAAACACCAAGCTGAGGAACGGGCAACTTCAGAGCATTTTGACCCAATGAGGAATGACAAGCACATGGCTGCTTTTAAAATAAACTAATTAATAGCCACTATCTTATCAGTATAACACTGTCAGCACATGAGGAGGGTGGGCAAACCCAGATGCAAAGCATTTGTAAATGAGGCTACACACACACAAATGTTACTGCAATACCAGCGAGGAACACACTGTCAAATATCCAGCTCCAAAGGCAAACTGGAGGAGTCTGGAGTTGATTCCAGTTCACACCTCTGGGCTGATTTTAGGGCAAGTTACATCAATGATCTGTTTCACTGCACCTTGACTTAACCAGCCAGTTTCACTTCAATGTTGCAACATCACCTGCCAGCCCTCACAACGTGGGAAGGGGCCCAGGAGCCCACCAGGGGTGACACGCCTGCCTTTGGACCAGCACATTCTGCCCAGTTGATATTTACTTTTTGAACACCTGGTTTACACAACACTACAAACGCAGCCAGTGCTCCTCACCCCAACACCCTTTCCCGACGCACAGTTGGTAACTGTCCCACGTACACTGACTGCTCCTTATTCCACATGGGATCCCTTGTGTCCCTGTAAGACACTCCTCTGAAGGAAGACAACTAAAAGCCATTTCCTTGCTCTCAGATTTAAGCTCTGGATACAATGAGGTCCTGCCAAGAGTATCCCCACATCCCATTTTTCAGCTTCCCACTGCTCTCATTTCCAAGGCTTCAAAGAAACTATAAGTAAGTTTTTCTCCAGTTAGTTTTTCCACCAACTTTGGGACGTTTCCTAACAATTGCTCACTTTTCCCCAAAAGAATCAGCAAGGAGTCTTTGTTCCCAGCAGAGAAGTGTAAGATAAGGAATGTTCTGCTTTCTGGTCCAGCTTGTCGCAGCTCACAGAACAGACCCTGGCTGACTCCAAACCTGCAGCCCCAGCATCGCTCTGAGCTCTTTCCTCTGAGCGTGGTGAGTATCCTGTTTGCCATCCTTCCTGCTGCTCTGTGCCATTAGCACGATAGCATCAGGTTTTCCACTTAAGCCCCCACATCCTTTTCCTGATCAACATGTTGTACAATTGTTCCATTGACCACGCTCTGATGGAAAAAACGTCCCAAGCTTGAGCCTCGTCCCCCGAAGGGCAGGACAGCAAGGGGCTGGTTTCCTTCTTCCAGCCTGTTCTGGTGCATTTACACGTAAGTCTACTACAGCACCCATATTCTCAAACAGCAGTATTTTATAGGATTTACTTCACTGCATCATTGCGTATAAATGACTTGTGATTTCTGCCTGTAAATATATGACAAGGTAAGGATACCCACAGAGTGCTGCTTTACAGCCTGGGCAGCACTGCCAGCAGTCGCTGTTTCCCAATGCATTCTGGCAGACCCAGCACTGAGGGGACAGAGGGAGCGTCCCCAACACCAACTCCCGCACGCCGCCCACAGCCAGCGTTTCCTCCAGCCACGTCCTCCTCCCTGCTGGACAGCTACAGGACCCGTCTCCTCCTATACCCCAAAGCACCCATGGGAGTTACCTGGCAGAGCTGCGCTGTTGCTCCTGCCTGGCCTGGCTGTGGTTTCCTCCACCAAGCGCTGCCTCCCTGCAAGGTCTTCAGATTTGTGTCTGCACATTCCCTGTGACAAATCCAGTGATGTTTTGCCCATCACTGAGTTCCCTTTGCAGGCTCCAGTCCAAACCCAGAACTCAGCTTGCAGAGATACCCCTAAGCCAACACATCAGGGACTAAGTTTTGGGCAGTTGCTGCCATCAGCCCCTGTTGTTAGTCCTGGCCGGGAGGTGGTGGAGTCACTGTTCCTGGAGGTCAAGAAATGACTGGATGTGGCACTCAGTGCTCTGGTCTGGTTGACAGAGTGGGGATGGGTTACAGGCTGGATTCGATGATCCTGGAGGTCTTTTCCCACCTCAGTGATTCTGTGACTGTGTGAGGGCTCTGTCCCAGTGACTCCAGCCTTGCCACCACTTCCAGGACAGCTGTTTTTAGGGGGAAACTTTGGCCTGTTGCAAAGGGAGAGATGATGCTGTGCAAACACCTAATTGCTCACACGGAGGGGAGACGCAGCACCCGGGGCCTGACCCGTGCCGTGCGAAGCATCGGGGAGCACAGCCACACACCGACACACACCGACACACACCCCGGCCCCTCCAGGAGCGGTTCCCGGGCGGTGTTTGGGGTCCCGCTGCCCGAACTCTCCCTGCCTCCCCTCAGTTCCCTCACGGCCGCCGCGGGGTTTCCCTGCCCGCTGCTGCCCCCTGGCGGGGCACG
>WEIT01029161.1:19317-33646 GCA_013389985.1 Dryoscopus gambensis
CACGGGCCCGGCGGCGGCGCGGCCGTTCCAGGCCGGGAGCGGGAGGGAAGCGGGGTCGGGATCGGGATCGGGATCGGGAGAGTGACCGGGAAGGGCCCAGCCCGCCCCCGCACACCGCACGGCTGGGGGTACCTCTGGTGAGCCCGAATCTCTCCTTTTTCCCGGCGGGAGCATCAGCGGATTCCGGCTGATTAGAGCCCGCCTGGCCCTTCCATGGCTGCGCTGCCCGGACCTAGGGAGAGGCTCTGGCTGAGCGGAATAAAGAGAAGCCTGAAGGGCTACAGCACACAGGGACGGTTTGGACAACACTTCCGGAGCATTTAGCGCCCGTAGAAGGGAGAAATCCAGAGTCCTGAAAATCTCCCCCATCCTTTCCCAGAGAATGGGCCCCCTCCAGAGTGGGAGCATCCCTCCACCCTATGCCCACCCACCCCCTGCCTGGGTTGGGGTTCCCTGGAGCTGGGTCCCTGCACTGGAGTACCTCTTAATCCCACACACAGTTCCCAGGTTTCAGTGAGAATTACTCCTCTAGCCAAGGGCAGGGACACCTTCCAGCGACCTGTTTGCTCCAAGCCCCATCCAACCTGGCCTTCAAAAACCTCCAGGGATGGGGCAGCCACAGCTTCTCTGGGCAACCTGTGCCAGGGGGTCACTACCCTCACAGGAAAGAATTTCTCCCTAAAAAGACATCGCTGATCCAAATGTATCAGCATCACTTACCATGGGAATAGAAAGGTTCCTGGAAATCAGATTCCCCACTGGCCATGCACACACTGGAGCGGATGCTTGGATGCTGGCTCTGGACCTCCCCAGTTCCTGGAAAACCATCCCCTGATGGCACTGTGGAAGACCACACACTAAGGTAACAGTGAGTGATCAGGCCAATGGTCATTACATTCATCAGCATCAAGTTCACTTCCCTTCTGCATCTCTAAAAGACAAGTATCATGACACTCTTATTTTGTAGATTAATGACCTTTTGAAAACACAAATGACTGGTTTGCCCCCAGTTATGTGACTAGATAGAAGTGCTTTATTCACTCCTGGGGGTCTCCACATCCAGCATCGGTCCTACCCACAGCAGTGCCAGCTCCTTCACTGACACAATAACATCACTATACTGATAGAACACACAAAAAATCATGCTTTGAGGCAAACTGTTACATGGATATGTTTATTGCATTGCAGTCTTAGCAATTTTAAATATAAACATTTATATCTTGAAAGCAGAATATTGCAAATTCAGTATTATCCAATATGTTCATAGCAGCATCAGCTTCCTAAGAAACAAAATATTTAGGAAGACAGAGAAGGAATTACAAACGAGTTACACCCTCATTTATCACCATCTGATCCAAACACGAAACTGCAGCTGTGAAACAGATTTTGAAGTCACGAAACGTGACCTTGAAGACATCAGCAACGTCAAGACTGAAGAGTGTTTTCGTACCTGATTCCCCACACGGTTTTTGTGTGACAAGGTGAGGTTAACTAACAGTCACAAGCCTGGAGAGGGCAGAGGGTTGATGTACCTGCATTACCTGACAGAAAGAGTTATTTTAATAACGACCCTTGGCACTTGTATAGCACTTACCACTTCTCCAGATCCTTGCCAGACAGGCGAGGAGTGCTCTTGGATGTATTACAGCTGTGGAGCGTCAGGAAGAGGGATGGAAGAGACTTGCCAAGGCCATTCAGTGAGCAAGAGGCAGTAAAGAGAGCAGAACTTGTCAGCCCCTGACTTCCAATCCCACGTCAGCCTGGTGGGTCATGCTGCTTCTTTGTGCTTTCCTAAGGAAGTTTTACAGGTGACTGATTGGTTAACAAGTCCCAGCCCGTGCAACTGCAGTGGGTGTGTGCACCACTTGAAAAGAGGTCAACCCATCTGCTCCCCTTGTAATGCCCACTTTAGTTTCAGGGAAACCAAACATTTCTCTCATCTTGTCCTCTTAGAAAAATGTTTCAGCTGAAGACACCTTGACACAGCTGCACTTTGCTCTGAAGCAGTGGAAATCAGAGGCAATCGTTACAGGAGCAGCTTTCATTTCTTTCCTGAGGGGGAGCACTGATCTTTAGAGAGGAAAAAAGGATGGATATGTTTTCACAAACTGATCAAACTACTTTTCATTCTAAACGAATACAAGACTGACTGAAAGTCTCAGGTGTACTATTTTTTTTCAACTAAGTCATCCAAGTGCACACCACAAAGCTAGAAGCTAATAAGATAGTTATCCAGGAACATCAGAAGGCTTTTTCCTTCCCTGACAGGTCTTCACTTCCACCAGCTAAGAGCAAGAGCACTTACAGTGACATCTGAAAGGACTTGTAAACATCATGAGGCAAACATCTCTGCTATTTCCCCATTAAAGTAGTCCTTTCTCCTGCACCCCAATGATCCAACAAGGAAAACCAAGCCTCTTCCATCCCCGCCTCAAAAGGGCAAATTTGCTTACTTCTTCCTTCTCCCAGTGGGTTTCCTCTGCAAAATATCAGAGGCAGGATCAAATGTGTCAGTCATTAGGGATGGAGCCTGGCAGAGATTCCAGGGGCAGTTCAGGCGCTGTGAAAGGCTCACACAGCATAAGGGAGGCTGCACTCCAGAGCTGGCTCTGCATCCTCCTCTTTATCTACAGAGCTCAAGTGCCCAGTGCTGGCTGGATTGTGCCCAAGGCACAGGCTAAAAAGCCCCTTCCCATGTCAAGGAGTTATCACCACCTGAGTAATTCCTCTCCTCTTCTTTTTCTTTGCCAAATAGCCCATCTAACCCTTCTCTCTGTCAGTGTGAAGCCATTCCCCCTTGTCCTGTCACTCCAGGCTCTTGAGTCTCTTTCCATCTTTCTTGTGAGCTCCCTTCAGGAACTCGACAGCCCACAGTGAGGTCACGCCAAAGCTTCTCTTCTCCGGGCTGAACAATCCCAACTCAGCCTTTCCGAGTTTGCAATACTTTAATTACTATCAAAATTTCACAAATTCTGTAAAAACCTTACATTTCCAATACTATTTCTAGTCAGCAGCAGCCTTTCCTAACGTTTTAACAGACCATCTTAGGATTCCTACGAGTACAAACCTGAAACTTTTTAAGCCAATGTCAAGACGCGAAAGCATGAACTGAAGCAGTTCTGGGCTGCAGATGCTGCAGACCTCAGCATTTACATTTTACACCTGGCAGTGCAGGCAGGAGAGAAAACATCCTCATATTAATTGGCAGTATTTGCGGTTATGCTCTGAGGCAGACATTGGCAAATACCTGAGCAGCTTCTCAGGCAAGAGCTGGCCCGGCTGAGGGAATCACTGCGTCTCCTCTGAAAAGGTGCAGGACTCTGCCTTCCAGTTTTATCTAGTGGCAGAGCTTGCAGTGTAACTTGGTGGTTATAACTCTGATCTGTTTAATCAAAGACAGGAAGTTTACCTGGAGATAAACATCTTCATAAACTCAGTGTTTTCAGTCTGCTGTCCCTGCTCCACTTTCCTTCAAGATTCTGGATGAAATTGTTTCCACCTGTCTCGCTTACGTCAGTGCCAACAAGAAACAGAAAGGGTGAGTGTGGGCAGCATGTTGGACAGAATATCAAATTCACTAAGAATTAGACATCTTTTTTCTCTGCCTCTTTTTAACCTGCACACCTCTTTACCCAGTGATTCACAGGTCCAAGTGGGTGACTGCAACAGCAAACTAGGAAAACCTAGCACTTTGTGAAGGAAAATAAATTACAGAACTATTTTTCAAAAGTTTCAAAACTCACATTTTGTTTACTCAAAAAAGTAATATTATCCAAGATAAATAATTCTTCTGACCAAGTAATTCCAAAAATCTAAAGAGAACGGTATGAATATCAAGAATAGCCAAAGGCTCTCTGGATTCAAAACTGGATGGGGTAACAGTCCTCAGGGAGGGGTAAAAAACAGTGGGCAGTGAGGCCTGTTCCTGCTGAGACACTGCCCTGCTGAGGGAATGCTGCGAAAGAAACAATGAATCCAAACACTGAAATATAAGAAGCAGATGGAAAACAGCACTCACTGATTGATTCAGTAATCACCTGGGGAGGACACGCTAAAGTACCTCACTCCAGGTCAGAAAAAATCCTTCCAGACAATTAATAAGCTGGACAAGCCAGTTGAGAGAAGGAACTAAACCCAGATTTTTTTACAAGCTCCTTTCTTCCCCTTTGGCCTTTTTACTACCACAGCCTAAGAAGTGTTTGATAAAAATGAAGCACATGTGCAAAAACATTTCCTAAGAACTAACCCCAGAAATTAGAAATTATTTTAAAACTTTCTCAAATTATCCCAGTGCTTCTGCAAAGATATTGCAGAAAACTGCTCCCTGCAGTAACTGGGTACCTAACCACAAACAACTTCAGGAACCAGGCTGAGCTAAGTCCTAGAAATGCAGGACAGGTGGCAACCTGTGGGTGCTTTCCAGGGACTTCTTTGTACCTGCCCCAAGCTTTTTCACTCTCACCTTACTGTTTCTTACTTCTCATTCCTTAGCACAAAGCCTTTGGTGTGTCTGTGTTCACAACATCACTGCAGCAAGGGAGGAAGGGCTTGGAGCAAAAAACCTTTTGAACAAAAATTTTATGTTGAGTTTGGAACAGGAAAACAATAGAAAGAAACGGCTAAAAAAACCCCAAAACCCCAAAGCCCATCTGTTTCCAAAGGTTGTTTTTTCTTTTTTTTTTCTAACAAATCTAGGAGAATACTTCAGTGAGGTAGAAGAATTCCTTTCAGAACATGACATTCAATTTTATTTAAAGAAAAACATTATCTGAAGTACTGAATGTGCAAGTGACAACACACCTACAACAGGATCACTTGCTTCATCATAATCATGATGCTTGAAAGGACAAAATCCATAAGATAGTATTTTAATAATGAATTTTAAGAAGACATAATGCCAGAAAAAGTGGGGAAAGGAAGACATTTGGCAGATCTGAAGATGTAGAAGAAGAAGCAGCAGTATTTAGGAAGCAGCTTGGAAATAATGAGAAAGGTGGACAGGAAAGTAGGAAACAAACGAAGAACCAACAAATAATTCCTTAAATATAAATTGGAAGAGAGAAGTTTAACCAACTTCACAGATGGGAAGAGGAACATTTTAATAATGAGGTAGTGCAAAAAAAGTAGATAAACTATAATCCTTAACCAGGTTTGCTCACCAAGGTGATGACTCTGGAAGAACAGGTCAGGGATGATATAAAAATCAAGGCACCAACTCAAGTCTAAGCACCAGCATTTTTTGTAAAACGTAAACAAAGAAACTCCTAGATGTGAAGCAACAAACACCTGTAAGGTTTCAGGGAAAAACCTCTTATGAAAGGAAACACTGAGACTTGCAGCAGCAACCTGAGAACTTGGGGAAGTGTCAGTTGACAAGGAAGGGCATAACAGCCACAAAAATATTCACATTAGTTGTATCTTACTTAATGCACAAGGCAACATAAACTAGGCAGACAAACAGAATTAAGAATATGAGGTGAAAAAAAGCAAGAATTCAATGAGATGTCACTGTGCATCAGCCTGAGGGTGATCTGACACCCTTTGGTCAAGTCTGAAGAAAAGAGGAGAGCACAAAACCAGTGGCCTTTGGTACTAATGGAAAGGGCAGAGAGGAGTCATCCCAAGCAGCTGAAATAAAAACAAAGCTGCCAGAAAACAGAGGGGAAAATTCCCACAAACAAAACATAAGGAAGAAAATATTTACTTGCAATAAAAGCTGCTGGGAAGTCAGGACCAGAGATAAACACCTTGTTTCTAGCTTCACATGTTTCTAGTAATTCATGAGGGTTCTGGTTAGTACATAGAAAGCCAGCCAGGAGAGGGTGCAGAAAGCCAGGGCAACAAGAACAGTCTTTGTAAACCAGAGTTTAGAATGTCCTGAGGAGACAAAGTACTGACAGGAGAAAGGGGGGAAAAAAAGAAGAAAAAAAAGGGAAAAACTGCAGAGCACATGAACACAAACACAGACAGTAAAGAAGGGAGGGGAAACAAGAACCTCCATGAGAAGAGTCTTTTCAGTGCCTAGTCTCAGTTCACACAGGGATGGGATTACAGCAGTAAAGCAGTGTTTCATAAGAAGCTGTAGAGAGTATTTTTCTTTTCTTTTTTACCCTTGATGAAATTATTTTGCCTCAACAGTACTTTTTATTCTGTCCCAGGCTGACCTTGGCTTTGAGCTCAGTGGCTGAGCTCATCAAGCCCCATGTCATGTGAAATGTTGACATAAGTTTCAGGCTCCCCCAGAGGCAAACAGCTGCTTTGTGTGTCCAGAATGCCTGCTAAATGATTTCTGTGATTCACCCAAACACCAGACATACCCTTAACAACCAAGCAAGCAGAATGCTGCATCTGCAGCAACAGAAATCCACGGTACTCACAGTACAGCCAGTCAATTTGAGAACTCAGGACATCTATATGCAATATAAGTCCTGCTATGAAGCAATTTCCCAACTTCAGCTTAAACACACAGAGCTGCTGCAAAGCACAAGGCAGTTGAGATGAATACAGAATAGCAGCATGAAATCTCCTTTGACAACAAAGGGAACAGACTACATAATGGAACAGCTTCATTTACCCTCAAACTTCTGCACGTGGGTTTTTTGGAAAGCAGTTTATACCTGCAGAACCCTGGCCTGATCCGCAATAATTTAACAGCCTTGCTAAAATGAAACACTGATGAGTTGAGTTTGACTTCTATACTTCAAAACCTTTTCAGGCACTCTTCAAAGCTCAACTGGAATTACAAGATGCATCCCTCACATGGACAGGAAAGACCCATGAAGATTCCTGCTCCATGAGAACTGCTGGACACACAGCAGCTCTGGTTTCAACAGAGGGAGCCTGAAAGGCGTCTAAATACAGGACAGGAGTGCTCAGCACAAACACACCTGAGAAAAAACCAATCTTTGTCAGCTTCATTGTTACACTAAATAGCAAATGAAATATAAAAGGATAGGTTTCCATCTGCACCCACAGCATTCACAGATAAACTCCAAATAGGGAGGTCTCTGGATCAGCTACATCATCTGCTTGCTGGTGACACAGGGCCAAAGTACAGCATTACAAAGAGAGCCTAAGCTTTGATACTGGAAACAAGTTACAGTCCTGCCATCACTCACATTAAAAGAGCAGTTTACAATTAACAAGTTCCCTATCACACAGGGCATTACAGAGCTAACTATGGCAAAGAGGCCAGTAGCCATCAGCAGGATCTGACTCCTATGTTTTATAAACTATTTCAAAATGAACGCCAGAATTATGTCTGGAAAAGAGGACATCCATGTAACAGCAGCAGACAAACTGTTTGTTTCCTTAGCAATTTCCTCTTGATATTGCTCAGAGTGTGCAAAAGAGCATTTCTGATTTTTTATTGCAGGTGCAGATCCTATCCTTAAGTGTGTGCCTCAAGTAGCTCCTGTAACAGAGTACACCGAAATTCTCTTCCAACCCTCTCCATTTAGCTTCTTTTTAAGAAACAGTGGGATCTGTTTCTTAACTCCCTCATATCACAGAAATAACTGCATTGCTGACCTTCTCCTGAGACCCCCAACAGGGATCTAAGGAGGCTGCTTTGGCATCAAGCCCAGGATGCTCAAGTTACAATTCTTTCCCCTACCTTGTTTTGGCAATGGGAAACCAGCCACGGTACCATCCTACTCAATGACAACTCTAAATAGCAATGGGAGCTGCAGCAGCAAGTCATGCTATCAAATAAATACGCTGACAAAGGCTCAGCCAAGTCAATGTGCTAAATGGACAAGCAAGACATTCTCTCCTCGAATAAAGATCTGGTTTATGTGGCGTGTGAAGACCTGCTGATAATCCACCTTGGGCCGCCTTCTCCTCCGGGACTGGCTCCGTGCTCGGGCCCCACCAGCACTGGCCCCCTCTGTGTGGGCAGTCCTGCTGCCCACATCAGCTTCACTTCTGTCACCTGGGGTCTTCTTTTCTCCAGCTCTGCCCAAGTGCTTCTGCCTCTCACGCTCCTCTTCTGCTCTCCCTCGTCCTGATCCAACTTTCAAACTCAGCGTCTGAGAATCATTTGTCAGGGCCAGCTCCTCTGAGACAGTCTTTGAGTCAGCTCCCTTCTTCCCCGAGGATTCCTGCAGCTTGAGTCTGTCAAACAGCTGTAAAAGGACATTTGTGTCTATGAGCACACTTGTAAAACAAGAGAGGCCACTTGTTCCACACTTCTACAGTGTATTTTCATGTATAATCCCAAATCAGAGCTCACAAGACACAGTGACAAACCTCCACCAGCAATAAAGACCATGTTTTCTTACCAAAGTCAAACAGTGACAGAAGGTGAATGCACCTCTTGCATGGTCATGATCATCTTAATGTGAGCACTGAGGAATTTAATTTGGGGAGCAACAGTGCTATGTGGTAGCCTTTAACTTTGGTCAGGAGCAACAGAGATACCAAGTTGATCCTACAGCTCACTTTTTCCCATGTTCTTTTAATGCTGTCAGACAGCTTTAGAGAGATTTCCATCCTTGTGTCATGAATCCCTAAGATAAGGGGCCTCCAAAGGGTGTACACTGAAAAACTGGGGGATCTTTGTGTTCCCCAGAACAAACTAAAAGAAGACGTGTGGGTATTCTGGGAGGTGAGCAGACCACAAACAACAGAAAAATAATAAAAGCTACAGCAGCAGACCCAAAGCACTGTATGAACTCATTAATCTAAGAATACATGGTGCTGAAACTGGAAAAGAAATTGCTTTTACTCTGGCAGCAGACAAGCTTCTATGAAATAATGAAAAATGAGATTTTTGGTTAGCCTCTCTCTTCCCAGCAACAGGATGGAAAGCCAATCCCTCTGAGAGTGAGCTAAAGGAACAATGACGACTTGATTATTTTTAACTAATCTTTAAAAAAAGGAAGGGTGGGATCTATCAGAAAACAGATTTAAATGGCAGGAATTTGAAAGCAAACTCCTCACAATGAAACAGTTTCAAAGTTTTTGTGATGCTTCTCTGATGTTCAAACGGCCCAGAGCTGTTGCCATTCAACGGGCACAGCCCTGTCACATTTTTTTTCACTTCATTGTTCAGAAGTTCATCTATCATTCCTTCAGTTGTCAGCGTGGTAAACAACTCTATTTGCAGCTGGATCCTAGCGAGTGGAGAGCTTTGGAGATCTTGGGCTTCACAGCACCCAGACTGGAAGCTCAAGTGACCGAAGAGCTGTGCTGTTTCTCTGGCTGTAGTAGGAACATCAGCACCACAGGGATGCTCTGCCATATCCCCTGGCAGGACAAATGTGGACCTGATCAGTCACACGTGCAAAAAACACACAGAACAAATACATCAAAACCCACAGAGCGAGCTTCTAGAAGCTCAGCATGTTACATTAAGCAGTGTCAGCGACCCTGATCTGATTCTAAAGTGTAGCTTTAGTAACACTGAACTACTAAAGTACTTTCAGAAAGGTCATAAAATGTTTTGGGTATTTTTTTTCCTCAGTTCAAGTTATTTTAGAGTCATATAGGAGGTAAAATATTTCAAATGTAAACATGGCTTCCCAATCAATGCTCCCCTTTCACTACTTTGAAAAAAGGAGATCCTAATAAGAAAGAAAACAGGAGATGTCACCTACTCGGGTCAATGAGAGCTGAGGTTCTGCATAGAAGGCTTTGCCCATTACTGGTTTCCTGTAAGTCTCATCCACGTCTGTCAGGGCCTAGAAAAAGATAAAAGAAATGGAAAGATTGAACTTAAAATAAAACATGAAGCAGCTTTGGACCAGCTTTGTGTCAAAGCATTATGAAATTATGTTCTGAGAGAAAATCCATCCCAGGAACAAGCTGTGCTTTGGAGCTGGTTTGTTAATCATCTAAATTGTACTGAGGTATAAAAGCAGCAGAAAAGTTCATTCTGCATTACTTGCAAAATCTCTGTGATCCTTGCCTGCAAAATCCTTCCTCCCTCCCCATTTCCAAACTTTTCACACCTCCAGGCTCACAAATATTTAATAGCTGCTTTTCCATCTACTGCCTTTAAGATCTTCACGAGGCAGAACACAGGGAAAAGCTTTTGTCACTGACAGCTCAGCGATGTTAGTGAAAGAAAACAGAGAAGCACCTACCACTACAGAAAGACTGAGTTTTGCAGAGAAAGCTTTGGAAGCTTCTGATATTCCTCATATTCCACCTTCCTGTGTTCTTACACAAAACTTCTCAAGATGTTGGGAACTCTTTAAAGCTTCTCTCTCACCTAAAACCTCTCTAAGATGGTTGGGCTCCTCCCAGATGTACCAGTCCAACACCAAGCACCACTTACATCTCAAACTCAGCACTCAGTGCCAGAGCAAATTAGTTTGTGAACCACAAGACCACATTAACCTTCCCCATGTGTCATTTGCTTACACCTGTGGCAAACTTCAAGTTTTCAATACAACAGTTAAAAATCAAGGGCTGGAACAATAATTACCATATTCCAGAATTTGTCAAATGCAACCAAAAACCCTGTGCAGACTCCACGAAGCCCTTTGAAAGTGCGGATGTGGACATTGATTCTGACACCATCTCGGACACAGCGATGAAGTTCCCCCAGCGGGCTGCCTTCATGGACTAGAACAGAAAGAGAGTATCACCAGTCTTCAACAAAACATACAGAATCATAGAATGACTTGGGTTAGAAAGGATCTTAAAGATCATCTTGTTCCAATCCCCTGCCATGGGCAGGGACACCTTCCACTATCCCAGGTTGCCCAAAGCCCCATCCAACCTCACCTTGGACACTTCCAAGCATGAGGCAGCCACAGCTTCTCCGGGCACCTGTGCCAGGGCCTCACCACCCTCACAGCCAAGAATTTTTCTCTAATATCCATTTAAACCTACCTTTTTTCAGTTTGAAGCCACTCCCACTTTTTCTGCCACTACATATTCTTGTTAATAACAACTCTCTTTTTAGTATCTATCTATCTATCTAAAAAACACGTAGAAATCCACTCTATGTACAAGTACGGCAGGCCTTGGCACAACACATGTTGTGTTCATAACAATAGCAACGAGAAGCCCCAAGCACTGTAACACACTGTGGTTGCCATTACCAGACCACCAAAACTCTTCTTACAGTGGGGACAGCCAAGACTTCAGAAAATATGAAGGTTTTTCTTTACATAGCCCACAGCCAAATCAGCCTTAGCTGAAAATCTTTTTGCTACATTTCAAAAACATGCCAAGTAATCCTAACTGTAAATAAAAGTGGTTGAGAGGGAACAGAAAGCTCATGGGGGCAGAGTTAGCTCCACAGAAAAGACAAATGCCTGGTTAAGGCTACCTCAGATTAGTTATGAGCTGTGAATAAAGAACTGTAGCAGATGTGTTCCTTTTCTTTACAAGGGGATTTCTGAAACAATGAATGACTCAAAATCCTTCAACTTACTAAACTGGACCAGTTTAAACTGATGAAAATGCATTGTTTCAGCTAAGATTTCAGCAGCCAGCTGAACATCCCTCAAAGTCATACAAGTCTTTGGCAAAGAAATAAAATGACTCTAAGGAGCAGCCAGCAATCAAACTATGCTAAACTCCAGGACAATAATGCTTTTAAGCAGGGCAAAAGTGCAGGAATTCAGTAAAACATATAGCTTGTCTGCCTCACACAAGCCCTGTCTGCACACCCAGAAATCTTTGCAAGTATAACTTATCTAGAGGGGTAGATATTATTTACAACTTCCACCCATGCCTTGGTACCCATTTGCTTGGGAAAACACAGCCCCAGGACTGCTGTACAATTCCTACTAAGAATCAGGGAAAATACTTGGCCTAAAATCTCACACAGTTCTTCATATTAATAAAATATGTGAGCCAGAGATGATGTCTCACCTTGTGCCTTAGGGACTGTGGATTCAAGGTTTGATTTGCACACCAGAAAATGCTCCCTGTGAGTGCAAAGTGACTGTGTAAAACAGCTGATCTGCAGGACTGGGCTGCAGGGTAACTCACGGCCACAGCAGGGAAATCTAAATCAGCTTCCTCTGAATTAACCTAATCATATTTATTTTTTGAGATCCATTGTTGACTTGCCAGCCCTCTCCAGCTGGATAACTGGAGGAACTTGGTTTCACACAGAGCATAAGCTGTCTCAGCACCTCCCAGCCTTGCTCAGGGGGTCTTTCCATGAGTCTCTGTGTCTCATTCAGCTGAACTGATAACAAACTTATGTTCTGGACTGACAAATCCATCACAGGAACCACAGATGACACCATCACAATATCAAATTGATGCTTTCAATCAGAAAACCGTACTTTTTCTAACCAACCCTGAGAATTTATATAATAATATAAAATCTAGGGGGTTTTTTTGATTTTGAATTTCAATATTCCCTTTAAGTAGGAACAATAACTTCTTACAAAATTCCACATACAATCCCTCTTTCCCACTATGCCTCTGCCTCTCAGCACCCAGGAAAACACTACACAGCTCTACCAAATCAACACTCTGCCCACTTTTCCTTGCTGTGTGAGGTTCTGGCTCCTCCATGGCAAACCTCCAGCTTCACCTGAGCAAAAGGGCAGAACATATCATCCAAAAACCCTTCAACAACCTGACATTCTCGGAAAAAATAAAACCAGCAACGCAAGGCATTTATTTTTGGAACACACCTCCTCTGCAAGCACCAAGGGCTGTAATGAGCAGGCTCTGCACGCAGCTAAATCTGCCCATGCCTTCTGTGTTGTTAAGTACCAGCAATAACAATTTTTCAGTAGATAGGGAAACAAGTTCCCTAGCTGGTACTCAAAATTCAACCCCTACTTTATACAAGTAAGCACATGCTTAATACCCAGACTCTGAAAAATGACCCAAAAACTACCGTAAGCAGAGGGCAAGTACCCCAAAAGGTGAATACAAAGATCCAAACTCTGGTTACGTTCAAGTCCTTGTCCTCAGGGTAGACTATTTTAAGAGGCAAGATTAGAAAAATGACAAGAGAAAAGTCAGAACAGTTGAAATAACTCAGAACACTGCCAAACACCTTTCCACTTGCCGTGCACGTGAGTTCTCTGCCCCTTGCTGAATGCAAAGTAACTACAAATAGCTCCTCCCAAATTGATCCTACACAGTCCAAGCTCCAAATACAGGCCCATCTGTGGTGCAGACAACCCCATTTACAGGGAAAGCACACAATTTTGGCTATAAATCACTCTTGAAACACCCCAGGTTGCTGAATAGCACTTTCTGTACCAGTTGTGCCAATCTTCTTTGAAGTCCAGACACAGATGTGTGGATATTAAGTATGTGTACTTAAGGATTCTTAATTTTAACAGGGTCGGGGGCTTTTTTTTCATTTTCATCACAACTGCAAACTGAGATGCTTTATATTAAAATCTGAAATCAGTATTTAAGGTCAGTTTTCTGGAAATCCTGAGCCAGCAGAACCTCTACACTTGTGCAGAATACTAAGTGTGATAATTCAAATCACGCAGCATCTATAGAATTGTGTTTTAGTGTCTAAGCAAGAAAAAGGTTTTGCCTTGGGCATTCAGAATTGAACATTTTGGGCTCTGCCTTTTTATAAAAAAAATTAAGGTGATGGTGAAAAGACAGTTTGATTCCAAAAAGAAGTCCAGTATTTTTAATTAAGTACACTAGAGTTACATCTCACCTGACAGCAATGCCATTTGATTCTTGGTGTGAGGGCACAAGTAGCACCTCTTCATGTTTAGGGGATATTTACCCTGACTGCACACATACATTTTTACAAGAAATTTGTATCATCATCACAGCTGTCTCACACCTCAACCCCCTGTTCTGCCATCATGTTATCAGAAATGCCAGCATTTCTGCCTGCAGGATGTTTGGTTAGCAACCAAGTAACAGCAGTGCGTTACAGACTCACCCGTGGTTATGCTTTAACTACACACTAGACTGACTCAATATCAGTCCTGGTTTAAAATAGTACTTTTGAGAATACAGCAGTGTCTCATCCTTTTTCTCCTTAAAACCAAGAGGATGTATGTAATTAACCAATTAACAGAGCAGGAGGTCACCACAACAAAGTCAGTCTGATCTGTGCGTGAGCAGCTCTGTGAAATGCTGTTCCTCATTCCTACACACCATTTCAGAGAATCACGGAATGGTCTGGGTTGGGAGGAACCTTAAAGCCCCTCTCGTTCCCATCACCCTGCCATGTGCACGGACACCCTCCACTACACCAGGCTGCTCCAAGCCCGTCCAACCTGGCCTTGGACACTTCCAGGGATGAGGCAGCCACAGCTTCTCTGGGCAACCTGTGCCAGTGCCTCTGCATCCAAGTGCCATCTCCCATCAAACTAAATCATTCCCCCCACACCACCACCCCCACTGCCACCCAACCGCTTCC
>WEIT01029161.1:41153-53473 GCA_013389985.1 Dryoscopus gambensis
AGGAGAGGCAACGGAGCGAGGGAGCGCAGGGTCCGGCACTGCCGCTTCCGCGCCCGGGCGAGCCCCGCGCCGCCCCCCAGGCACAGGGAGGTCATAGGCCCCCTCGGAGGGCTGTGCGTCCGCGTGCAGGAGCACCCGAGCCGGCCCGGGCTCAGCGAAGGAGCAGCGAAGAAGAGCAGCTGCATTTCGGTTCCGGCGGCGGTTGAGAAGGAGGCCCGGGGTGCCATCCTTAGGGAAAGGGACAGTGAAAGGGGCAGCGGTGACCGCCAGAACGAGGAGGAGGTCCTGGAGCAAAGTGGGAATAAGGTCTGGGGAAGAGCTGCCGTCCAAACGGAGCGGCCCAACATGGCCTTTGAGGCCCACACAGTGAAAGTGGAGAAGAGCGATGCCCCGGCCGGATCCCTGTGCGATCTTGGGACCCCTCCTCAAGATCAGAATATCCCGGTCTTGTTTCAGTCCTTACCTTCCAGGTCCCACGTGCAGCTCCAAGGCCCACTGCCCTCGCAGCTGATGCATGTGACTCCAGTGCCGGTAAAACAAATGCCAGTTCAATTGCAGCCTCTACTGCAGCGTCCAAAGATTGAAACAAAAAACGTTCCCCTCACAGTCCTGCCCTCGGATTCAGGTATTATAGTCAAGAGAGCTTGCAAAGTGGCACACAGGTGACACTCAGTGGCACACAGGTGACAGGTTATCAGGCAGGAGAACACAAGTGGAAAGGTCATGTTAGAGAACCATCCCTTTGCATAGGCTGGATTTAGCACAACTCTCTTGCACGGCATGAGACACAAAGCACGGGAGCACAGAGTTCTGCAGTGGTTTGTTACAATCAATGCAGTTTTGTCACCTTGCGCCTTGTCTGCATGAAACCCCTTAGGACAGTGTTCAGAATTACACTGAGTTGTAACTGCAGTTTTAAGGTCAGGAATCTGCTTGATTTTTAAAGCAACAAAGTACTTGTATACCCCTCTGAGAAAAGCTAAATCTGGACATGTTAAATGGAGAGCATTTGGAAACATCTGGATTAGAAGCCTTTTTTTTTTTTCTTTTAAATATCTAGATTTTCCAAATTAATTATTTAAGTAAGGTCTGAAGGACTTTTTCCCTTTAGTGATGATGTAAAACAGTCAATTTCTAAACTACTTCCAGAGAGGAAATTGCTTGCTCAGGGATCAGTTTTAAGGGGCCTGGGGCGTCATCATTTTGCCAGCTCAATTTAAATGCAGCCTGTGTTTACAATGAGCCAAAGCCAGGTATTACGTAACAACCATTTGGGAACACAGGTTCCTCCAACAAAATGAGTGTCCATATCCAAAAAAGGGGAAAAAAAAAACAACAACAAAAAAACCCCCAAAAACTACAACAAAAAAACCCCACAAAAAAACCCAAGCAGAAATGCAAAACAGCGACAACCCCATTTGAGAAGTCAGGGACTGCACCGGTGTGGGACTAAACAGCCCTACCATCCTTAGTCCTACTCCCTGCATCCTTAGGGCTTTGGATCCATAGTTCTGGTGGTGATAACAAATTTGCAGTGATGTGGTCTGTGCTATACAATGTTTAGTTTATAAATTCCTAAGAAAACAAGCCAGCTGAAATCCAAACTAGTGTGGTAGCAGTCGCTGTTTCTTTCTTCTTTTTTTGTTTAAATTACATATAACAAAAGCTAGGTAACTGATTCCTTGTGTGGTGACTCAGCAAAGGGCAGTGGAGGATACTCAGCTTCAGTTATTTTGTAGGAACTGATCTCCAAGGGTGCACTGAACTTCATCTGTTCCAAAGCTCCAGTGGTGCTGTTGCCAAACATCCTCGAGATGTAATACTGAGTGTGACCTGCTGTATTCCCTGGAAGATGATGCTCTTTCCTTGCCTTGTTGCACAGGGATGCCAGATACTCCGTTCAGCAAGACCAAAAGTGGCCGTGTGAAGCGCCCCATGAATGCATTCATGGTGTGGGCCCGGATCCACCGGGCTGCTGTGGCCAAAGCCAACCCAGGTGCCAACAATGCAGAGATCAGCATTCAGCTCGGCCTGGAGTGGAGCAAACTCACTGAAGAACAGAAGCAGCCGTATTACGAGGAAGCT
Source organism: Dryoscopus gambensis (assembly GCA_013389985.1). Lineage (NCBI taxonomy): Eukaryota > Metazoa > Chordata > Aves > Passeriformes > Malaconotidae > Dryoscopus > Dryoscopus gambensis. The sequence continues at coordinate 43,239 of WEIT01029161.1, forward strand.
AACAAAATAAAACTGAGGCACAGGGAGGAATTTCCTGGTAAACATCTTATTTATTTACTTGAATGCTTTAGGAGTGCAGGGCTTTTTTGAAAAGTCAATCTCTTGCATTATAGCAAGTAATAGAGATAGAAAAAAAATTACAAATACTTCAAGCACACTATCCTTCTGTGTGTCTGAAACCATATGAATTTTTTAAAGCATCCAAAATAATGATGCTTAGACCACCACAGCTACAGCAGCTCTTCTGAAGGCTTTAGTAGTCTAATGGCCAGAGAGTGAGTTTGTTGTGAACATGGCCTGCTGCATCAGTTTCCTTGCTCCAGAAAGAGCTGCCCAGGTGGCCTGTGGTGACACATGCATCCACTCCTTAAAAGCAGGAAAGGGAAATGTCACAGGAAGGACAAACAGCATTGTATTCTGTGGGATTCTTCAACCTGTAGGCTTGAGGTTCCCAAATAATGGTGTGGAAAATGTTCTTTCTCAGCCTTTTGTCAAGTGTTAAAATTTGTACCCTTAACAAATTCATTTATGCAGAAGATAACGGAGCATAAGTACTTTGAACATTTTTAAAAAGCCATTGAGATACCAGGTGCTGTGATCCTTTCTGTTTTCATAATGCTGCTTGTTCATGATCCTGTCTAATCTGAAATAAACAAGGAAAAGATCATCACTCTCCCTCTCTCCTTGCCTCATTGAAAAAAAAGAAGTTGCATTAAGAGTTAACTCATGTAAGAAACCAAGCAGCTCAGTGTAAATTCATAATATATTTATTCATATTTCTCTAAGTGTTTGGTTGATGTTGTCAGGCAAAGGCAAATGTACTCTTCCAAAATCTATCCAGGGTTCCCAGTGGGTCATATTTTCTCTTATGTCTTGTAACCTGCAGACATATGTGAGACTTAAGGGGTTATGGAAACAATAAGGAAAGAGTCACATTTTGAACAGTCGTGGTTTTCCTCCACACTGAAAGCCCACAGTACCAGTGTCATGTTCTCCTTAATGTGCTTTCCTCAGCTGGGCCACATCACTCCCCACTGTTCAGTATTTTTTTGTCTCACAAGCAGGTGCTACTTGGTAACGTCTCAACAGTGCCCAAATATTTCTATTTCATTTCTGTCTCCAGTAAAATTCCCCATTTCCAGCTCGCCAAATGGAGCATTGCCATTGCCTACAGGAGCAGGTTTTGGACTTGTATGATCTGATCCTCCAGAATCACAGATAACATAGCTTTAGATAAACAATGAAACCATCCAAAATATTGGATATCTGCATCTTTTTTCCTCTCTCACAGGTTGGGTTTATCAGCCGAACAAAAAGAAGTGTTCACCACCCAGCTCTGCTGCATTTTCGGGCACTTCCCAGAGTACCATCACTACAAATCCAGCTGCCACCCTTCCCTTCTCATTGCCTACTTACTCTTTTGTCAACTCCAATGTTAAGAACAGTATTGGACGTCCAGTCTGTGAGTTTTCTATAGTGAATAATTTAAAAAATTCAGAATTTACCTATTCCAGTATGAGTTTGTATTTACAAGAGCATGTAGTGACAGGGCAAGGGGGAATGGCTTTAAACTGAAAGAGAGCAGGTTTAGATTAGATATTAGGGAAGAAACTTTGCTGTGAGGGTGGTGAGGCCCTGGCACTGGTTGCCCAGAGAAGCTGTGTCTACTACCCAACACTTCTGTGCTACTTAAGCTGTTAGGCTACAGCTGCTTCTTCCTCTTGTTTGGTCTCCACCTCACAGATACCCTGGAAGAATCTTTGTTTTTACAAGAACTCCACACTGGCAGTGAAATAGGGTGTCGTGTGAGAGCCCTCAGTCCAGTGTAAGAGCTGATCTAAATATTCCTTAGAGAAAGAGCTCTGGCTCTGTCAGTGGATGGATAATGGATTTCAACAGCAGACAGCTCAGATCCAGGCAATGGCATTTTCCTCTTTCAGCATCCATCAGAAAGGGCTGCTTTCTTTGCAATGTGACAAGAAAATGAAATGCCTGATTATGCTTTGTGGTAATAGTTGGAGATATTAAAACAAAAGAACACTTAGCTTTGTTCTGGTGAAGTTCTGAGTTAGTGATGTTTTGAAAACTTTTATGCAATGTGTTTTGAATATGCTGCTAATAAAGGCAGCCCTGTTGACGAGGTGTGATTTGAAAGTGTACATTGAAGCTGGTGCTCTGCAAAACATTTCAAAGTGAAATTGTCTAGTGGCACATTCATTGGTGAAATAAAGAACCATAGCGGGGATTAGGGTGTTTTAGGCTCCTCAGCACACAGATTTGTTATAAATTTGGCTCACTCCAACTCAGTAGACTTGTGAGGTCTTCTGAGCTGAAGGCACACTCCAACCCATTCTGGGGCCTTATTAGGATAAGACATAGCCTCACCAGACCCATAGCCACAACTCATTAGTCACTTCCTTCCGCCCCTGGGTTTCTATGGAAGGAAGCTTTAATGTGTGGGCTCCAGACCCTTTGTCAGAACACACAAGGTGTATGACATGAGTTGCCAGGAAAGTTTGTGAAGAAATTTCTGTCTCTACTCAGAAATGCTGTGGTTTGCTTATGCTGCTATTTATCAGAAAGTTGTATTCATGTCTGATAAATAACTGTTTTGTTTCCTGAAGGTGAGTCTCCTGCTGTCCGTCTGCCGGCGTCTTCCATTCAACATGCTGGGCCCATGACCCTTTTCCAGACCACAGCTGCAAGCACCACGTCAGTGGCTGTTGCAGTTCCAACCCTGCCCCTGCACCCTGTAGTTTCATCACAGCACTTTGCTGAACCTGCTCAGACAGAAGCTTTCGTGTCACCTGGGCTCAATTTCTCCCTGAAGAGACCTGCACCCGTTTTCGCTGAGAGCTTCAGCAGCAGCAGAAACCCAAGTAACATCAGCACCACTAGTGGCAGGTTTTCTGTCTCCAACAGTGAGATCCCAGGGATTTCTGTTTTTCCTAGAGGCATAGCTCTTCCCCAAGCTACCCCTTTTATTCCCTCACCTGCCTATGTGTCTGCTCCCGTTGGACAACCAGCCAGTTTGTTTGGAGGAACTCCTCAGTATCCATTTTGCCACCCTTCCTTTATACCTGGACCTCGCTGTTTCCCCTCAAGGTAATGAAACCATTTCAATACCAGTAAGAAAAAATGCTGAAAGGCTGGGAGTCTTTTGACTTGCAGAAAGCAGCTGGAGCATTCAGAGGGAAAGGAACTCTTACCTTCCTGTAGCTGCTGTGTGGTGGGACCCCCTGGCCTCAGCCTGCTCGTAATATGTGCCCAGTTAGCGAAGGCTCCATGGAACTATTGCTGTAATTGGCACTCCCGAGGCCATGCAAAACACAAGTATCCTCTTTCCACTTTATGGATCTAAGTGCACTTGATTTAGCCAGAAGAGCGTTAGGTAGAGATAATGTAAATGTATTTTGAAAACAGTCAGATAGAATTAAAGTAGGTGTGTCCTGGAGATGTCTCCTGGGTACTCTATGATTGCCATAAGTGCTAATATTTCTCAAACCCAGCCTGGTGGGTTGCAGAATTCTTGTGTAAGTAGTAATTCCTATTTCTTCCTTTTCAGTCTCCGAACAGTCAGTCAGACATCCCCTAACCAAAGAATTTCCAAGCTAACACATGTGGTGTCCTGTGGGTATTTGCTGAGCTGAGCATGCACAGAAAGCACCAGTGCCCTGGTGCACGTGGGCAGCTCAGACACAAGTCATCTGATACTTGTTCTTTATAGGGCATCATTTTTCTTTCATGACTGTGCAGTAGCAAACCTAACAAATTATTATGATTATTAGACTTAAATTTTGCCTGTTTATACACTGCTTATTCTCACTAGTAGCAGCAACCAATATGTTCTTTGGCAATAAGACCACCTGGTCTTTAATTAGGGCTAATGATGACCCATCAAATTCAGAAGAACTTCAGGAGCTGATAAGTGCAACACAAGACATTTCTATTTTTGAGGTCCTTTAAAGAAACACAGGACACATATTTCCAAAATTGCTAAAAATGATCTTTGCTCAGCCTTTGGTGTCTGAAATGAGACAGTTTTGTGAGGCCTCTGAGAGAGAAGAGTGTTTTTGCAGCATAGAAGATTGTTTTGATTTCACACATTAATGGACTTCTAAAGGCTTCCAGCTTTGCTAATGCCAGGGTCAATGCTAATACAATGATTTATTAAGTTCTGTGTCCTGTAAACTCATTTCTTGCATACAGGAGTCATGATTTCTGAACTGAAAGGGCAGATGTATGCACTAAAAATTTAAATATTAGATTGGAATGATGAATAGTCCCCTTGAAACCTCAATAGATATTGTATCAACGTTTTTACAGTGTCTGCACTGTAGAGCTCGATTATTTCTTCACATATTTTGTTTTCTTCACAATGTAGTGAATTTTTGTAAAACACTGTAAATTACAATCCCTGTGTCATCATCAGAATAAAAATTCAGGCATCTGCCACTGGAGGAATACAGTTCCTTTTGACATAGTAACTTCCTGCAATTTACTAGGTGGTTACTTTTTAAAATTTTATCACTGTGCATTCTTTAAATATTAACATTGACAACCACATATTGGGCACAAGGATTCTCTGTCCTGTTTGATAACAGTGTAACAGCTGCAAGAGCTCACTAAAAATTATAAATAAGAGCATTTTACCCCAGGTCTGTCACAAATTTTGGCATACAGAAATTAGACAAACTGACTTTTGATGCTTTGTTTTATTAGCTGAGTATGTTGGTTAACTCACTGCCTGCTGGTTTATCCATGGTATTATTTGATTGATAAATACAGTGGGGTTTATGTTTGTTCTCAGAGCAACCTTATGTGTGTATGAGGTGGAAGAGATGCTTATGCATCCAGAAATGGAATCTGAGTGACTCTTGTTATTGTCCTAGGGCTGAAATTAGGCATGGTTTTAAAGTTTGCATGTTTTAAAAAACAGGATAAGCTGAGTAGCTTAGAACATTAGTGTCCTTGTGCAGCCCTGCATTTCTGAAAGCCACCTTTGAATCTCTTTCCTTGCAGCACATTCCCACTCAGAGCTCCGTTTGGCTACGGGAATTTCTCCAGCTCAGTGCCTCAGTGCTTTGGCTTTTATGAGGAGAGGAACCAGAGGCAGGAGATGATATTTTCCACTCTGGATGATGACCATCGTTTCAGGCCGTACTCAGAAGAGAGGCTGCATGGGAGCCCCGAAATTGTGTCCTGTCAGAGCACCTACAGTGAGGAGCAAGTTCTGAGCCCCCTGCCACAGCTGGACGTGGAAGTGGTAGAGGAGGTTTTGCCATCCCCCCCATCTACTCCCTCCAGCACCTACATTGTCAATGTAACTGACAGTGATGACGAAGAGGAAGTAAAGTTTTTTCAAGTATTGTAATTTTTAAAATATATTATAATCCAGAGAAATATTATAGAATGGGAAATAAATGTTTTCCTCAACACCACCTTTTCAGTCAGTGTGTTCAATGGGAAACCCAGGTAAGTTGCACAGGTCATTTTGAAGAGTCTGATGAGCTGTTTGGATAAGAGGAAAGTCTTATAAATAGTAGAAAATGCCTGTTCATTTCTAAATTCTCACTGAAAGCTGATCTGGCCTGCAGGAATGCGTGTGGCCAAATGTACTAATTCCTGCGCAAGTCTGTTTCGGGGTATAAAACAGCTGTTTGTGGGATCATGCTCCAGATCTAACTTCCCTCTTCTCCTATCTTTCTTTTTATACCCTGTGGAGTAGGATATCAGACATGTTTCAATGCACCAGAATCTAGAATGGTACACAACTGTTCTGATTAATTCTACTAAGCCCAGAGCAAGAGAGGACTGGTTAAAACATCCTGGACATACCAATGGGAAACTACACCTGAGAGTGATCCGTTCTTCCCTCCCAGCTTGAGCTGATGTCCTGGACTGGTTGTTAGGGATCTGTGTCTGCAGGTCAGTGTCACTGCAGCCAGCCCTCAGCTGAGCTCTCTTCAAGGCTCTCCTGTCTTGTCTACAACAAAAGTGAAAGTTACACAAACAACCCACTCAAACCTGGCTTCCTCTGCATCATCCCTCAGCATGTCTGGCAGCCCTGCAGCTGCGAAAACGTGGTAGAAGAGGTTTTTTGTTCCTGTTTCTAGCTCATTTTCAGCTCACCTACAAACTTCTCCTAAATACAGATTCCTGAAGTGCCAAGCATCTGTGCTGTTACTTCCCTCTTGCGATGTGAAGTGGCCAATCTAGGCCAGCGTAGGCAGGGCCAGTCCCTTGGTGTGTGCCCTCCTGCAAGCCTTCATGGCAGTGCAGAGGGTAACTGGGACATGAGGGATGTGTTCTACTTGCTTTTAATTATTTTCTTCCTTACTGTTTACCTTAATCTAAACTAAAAATCACCTTGCATCCTTCTCAGCTTGACAAACGGATGCAGATTTCCTGTACAAAGTTTGTTTCCCTCCTGCTACTGTAAAAGTCTAAAGACACTCAGTGCTTCCCAGTGCATCACTGCCTGTGGCTATTCATTTACAGAGACAACATTCTTCTCCAAAATTACTGGACAGTTTAATGGACTGGATGTTATTAAAAGTCCTTGTGCTGTTATACCTGTTAACCTTCTCTTACGAGAATGAACTATTTCAGTATAATCACTGTTGTTTTGGGAAAGTTTGCAGGCAGCACAGAGAGGATTACATGTGGAAAAAGAGTTAAAAAGATGTGTCTGCAGATATAATGTTCAAGTTCACTTGCCTATAGGAATGAAGCAGAAGTCATAGCAGAAAGTGGTAGCAGTGACACCCTTTAAAAGAAGCACAGGGAGTGCTTTGATATCCTTTTGCTATCAGCACATTGGGACAAGCCCTTGTCTAGCTCCTGATCATCTTACAGCACTTCTCCCTCTTTGGCAGGACAGCTGCTCCAGGGCCCTTGCAAATATCCCTTCTGTCCTACATGGGTGGTGGAAAACCAAAGCTAAACAGAATATTCTGGGTCAGCTGAAGCTGCTCTCAACTGTTAGGACTCAGGATAAAGGAGTTCATTCTTAAATCTCCGATTTCCCTCACGGGTTCACAGCCTCCGTCCTTTGATCATTTCAAATGATGTGAGCAAGAGCAATGTTCTGTAAAACGGGAGATTTCACATTCCGCTCAAGTCAGCCAAAGTCGTAACATTTCTCTCATCAGTGGGAGCGTCCGTAACGCAGAGGTTAGGCAGGACAGTCTTCTCCCTTCTCCTGCTAAGACTTTGATTCTGGGTAATGTTTCCTTCAGTGTCAGCAGGAGCCTTCCCAGAGCACTTCGTTCCACAGCCTTTCCTATTTCTGAAGAGAGAATTCCAATAGAATATGAGTGAGCTCTGATACATGTCTAAGTCATTCTCTGCTCCAGTCTGTTTCTTGAATAGGCATTTTCCTCTCTAGGTCCATTTCCTTCTAGGTGCCTAATTCCTGATTTATATGAACATAAAGGGAGAATCATCATCTTTTGCTCTCCAGCTAACAACAATAGTGTTAAATCATCTTGCAAACAGTCGAGCAAGTGCAAAACCCCCTCTGCAAAAACTCTGTCATCAGTTTTGCCCTGGGGAGGCTGGAACACCTCATTGTCGAGCCTAATGAAGGACCCTTGCTCCGAGTGCTGCACAGAGGCTGCTGCTCCATGCCTTGGCCACGGGGGATGTAACAGATAAGGGAACAGAGCAGACTTGAAATTCCCAGCTGATACTTTTAATCATGTGGTTTGGATCCTGGAGGAAATGAGTCTGAGCCTGTGTAATTCTTAGATAACCAGAAGTCTGACCTTGTTCTGTGAAATCCAGCAAATGTCCCACTGACTTTGGGAAGAGCTTTTGAAGAGGTGGGCACAGGCAGGATCTGACTCACCCTGTGCCAGAGGCAGCATTACAGCACCTGAGCACTGTTAATAAGGCTAAAATATCCTGAATTTTTCCATGCAACAATGGCTCAGTAATGTAAATTATATATCATATATATAGGGAGATAGATTAACCTATATATAACCACTGCACAGCCTGTCATTATATTTTTATTCAGGGAGTTTCTGGTGATTATAAATTGAGATATCAATTCTCATATTACCAAGATCCAAAGATAAAAATATCACTGTATAACAAATGCAAATATTGCACATATTTTATTTTTATGATACTTGAACGCTGAAAACAATCACAAGCAGATAGTTGTTGGCCTAAATATTTTAATAATCTTAAAATAGGGCTCCTTTTATTCCATTTCGTGTTTTTTTGAGCTGATCTTCTTTTAGAGAAATATATGGAGCAGTCCGTGCAAAGATTTGTTGTACTGAGAAGATTTGTGACAGTCTTTTAGTACAAACATACATGTTCCTTGTCAAAGTGGGTTTCTTTTTTCCTTTGGGTAGACAGAAATTTTATGCAGGGACAAAAGCAGAGTAGCTAAATTTGTGTCTAAATTTGGCTTGCATTTTTACTTATTTATAATATAGACATGCACAATAGTGCTATTATTTTCTTCTATATTACAGGCAGCTATAAATAAGTAGGGGAATTCACGGGCAAAAAATTACCAAGATTTCCCTTCAGGATATTCCATATGATTAGAAAAGAGCTGAAATTTTGCCCCAGTATTTTATGCTCTGGGACACAAGATTTAGTTGTGGCATGAAAATTCATTACCTCCGTGGGTCAGCTAAAATGTCATTTATAGCGCTCTCACCCTGATTGCTCCCTCTAGGTGTCCCTGCAGTGCCTGACTTTCCTCTGCCAGGGTGAGACCAGGAATAAACTGATCTTCACTATCACAGAGGTTCAGCATGTGAAGTGCTGGGGGACAAAGGGGACATACGTGAGATATAAACCAAAATGATATCTGCAAATGGGAACAGTCACTTTTCCTTTGGGCAGCCATGGCAGGAGCCAGCAAAGACCTTCAGTGCAAAAGAGAGTTTTCAATAGCATGAATAATCCTCTGGATAAGAGCCAAAATCGTTACTGTTATCTGGCAAGCCTTTGTTTTGAAGGGAGTATTCCATTCCTACCAACCTGATTTACTGACACACTCTGAAAACCTATCCACCTGCAAATTCTCCCCATTTCTCATTTCCCTGGTGGTTCACCTACACAGCCACTTTTAGTATAAAGATGAATGGGAAGGGTTGAATGGATAATGCAGATCGATGTCTGTCTGAAGAGTGTGGCTAAGAGGTAATGGCACTTCCTGCCGCTCGGAGCTGACCCCATAAAAATCCATGTCAGTCAGCCCTTGCGGCCTCGAGTGGGGCTGCAGGTGAGCTGGCTGGGAGTCTCACACGCTGACACAGGGAAGGCAATTGCTTTCTGTGGGCTCAGTGTGTGCCAGGAGCTTCTACAGCACCACGGAGTTCCCCGGTGTTTGCAGCTGGTAACCTCAGCATGGCCCCACCAACTTGGACTCTCCTGTCCCGGTGCAGCCCTGACCCCACAGTCTAATTCAGCGGTGAGACACAGAGTTGTGCAGCTCCCTGAAGGGCAGAGATCCAGCAATGAAATGATGTGTAGACTTCAAGCCTTGGTTCAGTCCTAAAGGATGCAGGAGAAGACCGGGATGCTCCTTTGGGGCCCTCATGGCAATGAGTGGATAACCCTGAAGGGCAGCACTGGGAATACGAGCTGTGGATGTTCCCAAGTCCTTCCTCAAGCCCGGCCCTTCCATCGACCATAACTGGAGAGAGGCAATGAACATCCTTTTGCTTCTGCTCTTAAATACAGGCACATAAAAATCTATCTTGTATCCCTTCAGCTGTCCAGGAGTAGTGTATTTCCCAGGAGTGGAGAGATTTTGGATGTCTCTGGAACCGTGGGATCAGCTATGATAAGATTGCACATAAATATAGCAAACAAATAAATAAACAACTCTCTAGCCTCCTGAACTCCTTCCTTCCCCCAGCTGTCCCCCTTTCCCTAGCTTTGGAGGCACACTGGATTTCCGCGCTGGCGAAGGCGCTGGAGGGGAGGTTTCGCAGAGCGAGCCCCAGGGAGGTGCTCAGGCTTTCCCCCTGCCCCGGAGCGGGACAGAGCCCAGCGCGGCCCGAGCCGCGGGGCAGAGCCGCTGGAGCACGGGAGCATCCCGGGGTGTGCGGAGGGAGAAGGAGAGGAGGGGGCTGCGGGGCGGACGCGGAGCCGTGGTGGGAGGGGACAAGCGGCGCCAGGCGGGTTTATAGGGCGGCGGCGGCGGCGGATCGCCGTCCTTGCCCGGAGCAATGCGGGGCCGGGGGCTGCTCTGCGGCATC
>WEIT01029161.1:53498-80123 GCA_013389985.1 Dryoscopus gambensis
GGTGAATGGGTTGGGGGATCCTCCTGCTTTTCCACAACCAGCGCAGAGCTCCCTCTCCTCTCCCGCCCCGGCTTCGTGCTGTCTGACCCCGGCGTGCGGAGGGGCCCGGGGTGCTGAGCCGCTCCTCTTGTCTCCGCAGCCGCGGCCGCTGAGGTGCAGCTCCAGCCCGAGGTGGTGGTGCCGCGCTGGGCAGCCCCGGGTGGCCCCGGCAGCCCCAAGGTAGGTCGCGCCCAGCGCTGGTTTCTGTTTTGTTTGCAGACCTGCCGCGGGCAGGGGGGATGTCGCGGGTAGCGCAGCACCTGGCGATGCGCGTTTCGGGTTTGTTAAGCCGCGGGGATGAGCCAGGAGCTGCCATAGCTTCTCCAGATCGCAGGAAAGGCTGTGTGAGCTGGCTGGCACATCTGGGAAATGTGTTCACCCTGCCCTCTGCCATGCCTTAAAGCCTCGATCTGTATCTACCTGGTGTGTGCCTGTGAAAGGGGAGCGGGGCCATACGATCAGTGGCATTTTGGGGTAGAAGAATCTGCTGTAGGAGAAGATAAGCCCAGGATGCCATCTGTGTTCTGGACTGCACCAAAATACGTGTGACTAGCAGGTCAAGGGAGAGGATTCCGACCCTCTACTCTGGTCAGGTGAGACCCCACCTGCAGTGGTGTGTCTGGGATCCCCAGCACAGGACGGACATAGACCTGTTGAAGCCAGGCCAGGGTCGGGCAGTGAAGATGCTCCAAGAGCTGGAATACCTCTCCTATGAAGACAGACTGGGACAGTTTGGGTTGTTTATCCTGGAGGAGTCTCTGGAAAGACCTTGTAGCACCTTTCAGTACCTGAAAGAGCTTGAAGAGAGCTGGAGAGGGACATTTTCCATGGGTGTGGAGTGACAGAACAAGGGAGAATGGCTTTAAGCTGAAAAAGGGCAGGTTTAGATTAGATATTTGGAAGAAATTTTTGACTGTGAGGGTGGCGAGGCCCTGGCACAGGTTGCCCAGAGAAGCTGTGGATGTGGGCAAGGCCAGGTTGGATGGGGCTTTGAGCCATCTTTTCTAGTAGAATGTGTTCCTGATCAATGGCACAGGGATGGAACAAGATGATCTTTAAGGTCCCTTCCTACCCAAACCATTCTCTGGTTCTGGGAATCTCAGCCATGAGGGTGCTTTGCTAGGTAAGAAAAGCCAACCAGCAGCTCAGGTGGATTTAGCTGTGTCTCAGACACTGTGTGTTAATACAGATCTCACCCCTGCTGCTGTTACATGGATGGATGAAGTGATGTGTCAATCATCTCCAGACTCTGAGAATCACTGAGGTCCAGACAACATCAAACACAAAACACAGTTCAGCTTCCCAGGCTGTGTGTTGTTGCAATCAAAAAGTAATTGCAGTCACGTGATTAAGTAAAAAAGAAACTCCAGAGGGTGTTTTTTACATTGTGAACCAAAAAAAGGGAAGCTACAGCATTATGGAGACATGCCATTTTTCTTGAAGATACTGGTGTTATTTGGGAATTTATTAATGGGTCTTTTCCATATGATGAGACTTTCTAAAACTTATCATTGTGTCCTATTACACACAAAAAATTCTGCAATGACTCTCTCGTGATCTTAATTCTTTTTAAAATGCCCTTGCAATGCTGCCTGCAAGTTTTGGTTCTGTTATTGATAGTGATGCAAATACATCTGGAGAGCATTTCCCCTTATACAAATTGGCTGGGTCTCAGGGGTCACACTTGGTTTGTTTCAGGCAAGTTCCTGTTGGCTCTGAAATGAGTGTTAGCGAAGCTTATATACAGCTGGGATATTTCATTTACACAGCAATCGATGGACTCTGAGGCAGTGGGATTACTGAAGGAGAAGGGAGGGGGATATTAGTAATAATGATGTTTGTACAACCTTTGTGAAGAGACTTTTGTGGTGATGGAGACCCTCAGCTATGGGTGAGGCAACCTCCAGTGCTTTCATGTTAGTAAGTGAAACACAGACCCAGCCTGAGATGAACTGAGCACCTGTGGCTCGGTAAACGGAACTCTGCCTCTTGCAATTACTCCTTGTTGTATATCCTAAATGTATTAACTTGTTTTGCATCATCTGCGTGGGCCTGATGCCATGTCCTGGAAACTGAAGGATGAGCAAAACCCAGAAAATGAGCAGGGGGCCGATGAAAAGGGATGTTTGTACTTGATGAAATGGCAAGCGAGCATATCTCTGGGCTGACAGAATATCCCATTCAGCCAGCCTTGCTTGCTTTCATTTTCAGTGCTCTGTTCCGCAAAGTCTCCTCCAACACTGATTTAGAAAACACTATGAGTTAATAATTTCACCAACCCTCATGATTTTTTTTCTTCCAGCTGAAGAAAGTGCATTGTTATATTAATATGAGTTATTTGTCTTCTGGGGAATTTGTTCATCCATTTTCTTTACGAGAAAGCGTTCAGACTTGGAAACCGCAAGCTGACTTTACGTATTGGTTCTACTTTGAGGGAGGTCAAACTGCAGACCTCAGAGCCTCTTCTAGTTGCTCCTCTAAAACTCTTATTCTATGCTTTAAGTCTCTGGAATGAGTCTTTGTTTTAAATGTTGGGGTTAGTGTATGCATTTGCCGCTGTACTAAGAAATTGGGGTGCGTTCTGTTCAACCCAGCAGGCCTTGGGGAGGCAGCTGTCCTGCGTCCTGCTGTGGAGCTGCAGGCACACTGCAAACCAGGGCTGTGGCGTGTGCTTGAACACGCTAGAAAGCTGCTGTCATGGTTTCCTGGGACTAAAACAACAACAGCTGTGAAATAGTCTGTGCGGTGGCTGGAGTCTGAAGGCATCCAAGGGTCCCTGCTGCCTGCCTTTTACTGGCACTTTCTGCGAGTAAAGGAATGATGTGAAAATCTCTGGAAGAGGCGTGATTCCTCTCGTCCTGAAATAGGCTCCTAAAAATGGGTTTCTGCTGTGACAACAAAGGAAGCTTTGGTTAACTAGCTCAGATATTTGACTCTTCAGCCTCTGGGGCAAGCTGCGATGTCCTGTCATGTGGTGCTGAGCACAGTCTGCACGAGAGAGGTGTGCAGGGAGCTTGTCCCATCCAATTGCATCTCCAAGCGCTCCAGCACCAGGATTTGCTGCCTCGTCTGAGCACGTTATTCCTAGCTCAGGTACCGCATCTCAGCAGATGCCTGTGCTGCTTCCTGGCTCTGCATGGCTGTGCTGTGGGATGCAGCAGCGTGTCTGGAGCTGAGAGCCACTGAGTGGCACATCCCTTCCCTTCCCCATCACTCCAGGTCTGAAGTAGGAAGAAGGCAAGGGGTGGTTTAAGGTCAGCTGGGAGCAGTTTGTATTTGTGGGTGTGTTCATAACTGTGATGTATGAGTAACAGGCACCCTCTCTCTTGCACGCAGCATCCACTCCGAGCTGAAGTTACAGTAAAGGCAGAAGGCCAGGAGCTCATCTTGGAACTGGAGAAAAATAGGTAAGTGTGCTTGTGCCCTGCATTGTGATCCCACCTAAATAATGAATAAGGATTACAGTGAGATCAACAGGAAAACCTCCACTGACTTCAACAGGGTTTTGATAAAGACAGGATGAGGAAGTCCTTCTCTGGATTTCAAGGTTATTCCAAGTCCCCTCAGATGTTAATCAGCCAAGCAGCACTGACTATAGCAGAGCTTTGTCAGCAAAAAACCAGATGGTGACCTGGCCCTCAGTGTGTAAACTTATTTTTGCATCATAATTCTTCCTACATTAACTGGAAAATGTTGCTGATATGGAGCTCCCTGTTTACCAAATGGCTCAGTGCTTTAGAGTCAGTGTGACTCTAAGGAGGATTTCATTTGCTGTGATCCAAAGAGGTCCTGCTCTGCTTCCTAGGAGAAATGATCTGACAGTTTCAATTCCATTAGTGCCCTTCATGCTAAAGTAGACTGAAAAATTGGTTTTGCATTAAGTGAAATGCAGCCTCCTCTGAGGCATGTGAGAGCAGCGCTGTGTGATATCATAGTTGTGACACACATTGAATTCAGCTGAAGCTGCAGCAGATTAAGGTAGGGAGAAGGATTCTGGTCTGGAGGCCACCCCAGAGCCCCTCTGCCCTGTGAGGACATTAGTTTCCAGTGGTGAATAGCAGCTGGGAATTTAGCTGCTAGAAGCTTGTCTTTGCTCAGCAGTCCACTTGCACTGTTGGTGTTTCATTTATTTTTAAATGGGTTTGAAGGTTTATCTATGGAAGTAGAACCAAATATTTGTCTGCTAGAATCAGTAGGAATAATAACATCGGAATATTGACCCTGGTTATATTTTAAATGTATTTAATGCATATCCCAACCACAGAGATTGAGGGCTCAGCTTTCCTCCTGAAAAAGTGAAGTGTCAGATCTTACTAGTTCTGATGGCAGTGCATAAACCTAAATGATATTCAGGGTGTTTTGGAGGAAAACCAGATTTTTTTTGTCACTGTCTGCAGTAAAGCCTGAAATGTGATGGCTGATGGAGGGCGAGTACCTCCTGTGAGGTGTTTTCTGTAAAACGCCTCAAAAGCTATTGAGAGTTCCAGTACTGCAAAAACAGGACGCTTTTCACAGGCAGTCATGTACCTGTGTAGAACTAAAGAGAAACAGCTATAAATTCAGTGTGTTTGAGCAGGTTTCAGCTAGGAAAATAAGACCAGGCACCGTAAGCACTGCTAGGTCACTCCTGTCTGGAGAGAGAGCTGCTGCTGACAGCAGTGGTACCGTGCCAGCTCTGAGCTGAGCCTGGAAGCAGCACAACTGCTGATGCTGCTGGGGGTCTCCTTCCAGGACTGTCAGGTCTTGCTGATTCTGCAGTTGCTGTGCAAACCTGAATATTTCTGGCACAGCTGAACTCTGGCACAGCCAGAGAAAGGATCCTTGCTGGGTTGATCCGTTTGTGCTCCAAGCACAGTGAAGTAAGGTCCAGGCGCCTCGCGGGAGCGGTGCCGTGCTATTTCCAGCACAGAAAAACCCATTGCTGGTGTTAGTAAACAGAGTTATAATAATAGAAGGTTTCTATTGTGTTTGTTTCCTGAAATGCATTTTCATTCATTGAGATGTATACACACAGGCTTGGAAGCGTGTGCACACACTTCCAATGCAGGATGGGTCTCCTTTACCTAGTGCTGGTGAAATAGAGCAACTCATTTGGAGATTTTTAATTTCTGTTTTCTGTGGAAAATTCATAGATAGCAGTGCTTCACCTGGGAGTCTTGCCCAGCCTCAAGTCCTTGCCCAAGAAAGGTGATGGTACAACCCCAAAATGCAATTAGTGGAAAGGCTCCACTTTTCAGAGACTTGTGAAAGTGCAGAGGTGGTTTAGGGACTCAAATTAAAAGAGGAATGATGAAGTCCCTGGGAGCCCTGTGTATTTATGAGCATCCACAGAGCACTTTTAAGTGGAGGCAAATCTCTTCTCCTCGTTGAAGAGTGTGGCAAGGCAGAGCCCAGCCTGGCCCCTCACGTTCCCAGCCTGGCGTTGCTCCACAGCACCCAGGAGCTCATCACTGCTCTTGCTTGTCCTTACAGGGGAGGCTGAGGTTCTGGCTGAGCTTTGGGGTATGGAGTAGCTGCAGCACCCAGAACTTCTTCTGGGAAGAGTTTTTTGCCCAGGCAGCAGGAGAGAAAGGGAAGTCTCCCATGGGAAATGTCCCTTCAAAGCTACCCAAAACCCAAGTGGGAAGTGTCCCTTAAAAGCTACCCAAAACCTGTAAGCTCCAGGTTTCAGATTCACATGGAAGTGGGCATAAGAGAACTGCAACTTCAAGGACAGTACTTGAGGCTTTTTAAATTCAAATAAGCCTCAGAGCACTGGGTCATTTAATTGCTCCAGTTTCGAGGAGCAATTTGAAGACCAGCTTTGGTGCTGTGCTCTCCCTCTGTCCCTGGGCTCAGCACAGGGATGTGAATGCACCCGCCTGGCCCACATTTTACTCTTGTATCCACATCCCAGACTCCCATCATTCAAAGAAAGCCTGAAATGATTGGCATAACTTGGGTTTGGTTGGGATATGATTTACCCAATGGTTCCCAAAACTAGAAAGGAGATATGCCAAGCTACTGAAACTCTTTCAAGTGATGTTCTTGGTGGATTAGGCGGCCTTGTTACACATTCCCCACTCTCCTTATGAAGAGACAACTGATAAAATTGCTTTGAAAAGTGGGGGAAGTGTCATAATCTGTAGTTTGGTAGGGATGCACTAGCTTTGGAAGAAACATTCCACTTTCAATATGTGGAAGAAATGTTCACACCATCCACTTTCATATTCCATAGGAAAAGGACATTGTGTTCATCCACAGAGGTGAAACACAGAAATTATTGCATATCTTGCTTCAGAGCTGTGCCCAACCCCATGTTTTGTAATATGCTCATCACACATCTGCATTTGGGCTTCATATATCTGTGAATACAATTATTGCATTAGCAGTTAACATAATATTGCATTATTTCCTGTTCAGGAGTTTGATAAGAATTCAGAAGCACACTGGAGTTTCAAGCAGAGTTCATGACACATTAACATTTCAGAATAATGATAAATATATCCCTCAAACGACTCAGGCTTGTTTTAAATGACTCAAAACCATGTCCTGCAGCTGTGGGATTGGAAAGCTCAAAGCTGCACAAACAACAAATATATGGAGAGTTGCCTATAAAGCAGCTTTAAATTTGGCTGGGGCTTAGGAGAGGAAGAATCTGAGTTGCAAACCTTGGATGAAAAGTGACCTTTTTTTAAAAAGGCATTTGCATTTGTTAATAAAAAGCAGCTTTGAGCCAAGCAGGGAGAGGCTGAGAGCCTCTCAATGTGTGTGGCAGCACTGCCTGGTGTGAGCCTTTTCTTAGTGGAGAGCTCACAATTGCACAGCAGAAACCTGCATGGGATTTATCTTCTCACCTCAGTGAAGGAAAGGTATCAAAAAGACTTCTCTCTCTTCTCTCTCCCTCTCTTCNTTCTTTGTGTCTCTCATGGGAAGAACAGACTTGGGAAAGGCCCTCTCAGTGCCAAGGGTAGTGGAGGCTTCTCCAGGGGGTGTCCCTGCCTGTGGGTGAATCCCTGGGACAGCCTGGGGCTGTTTGTTTCAGCTCCTTATTCTGGCCACTGCACTGGGTGGCAGAGCCCCAGTGGAGATGTGCAGGAGCTGCCCGAGGACACAGCAAAGGAGGTCCAGATCTCATCTGGTCTGACCTCGAGAGCCATCAGAAAGTTGTTTTTAGGCCACTCTGATAGGGAGCAGTATCACTTCAATCTCTGCTGGCCCCACCTGGGTAGGTGACAGGCGGTCCCGCCCTGCCTGGTGCTCTCAGTGATGCAGTAAAAGATCTGTGTGTCACTTGTATTTCAGTGTATTTCCTGCTTTTGCACATTTCCAGGACCTCTCCTACCAACTGAGTGAGGAAGTTGCTGCCCGTTTCCAAGCAGGAAGGATATATGAGATTATTCCACTGATGGGCCACACATCATCAGTGTCTAATGGGCTTCCTTCATGGGCAGGGGTTAAGGGTTATGCAGAGGAGGGAAATTGAGTTTATCCTGCTCTACTGTCTCTTGAAATCATCAGAAAAACAGGGGTGGGACCTGGAAAGCCACAGCTGCTTTTTAGCCTCCTGATTCCCTTGGGATATTCAGTGATTCCTATGTGTGGGGCAGAGAGGAAGAGACCAGGAAATGGAGCCTTTTAAATCTTTCGTGCACTGACTCATTATCAGCCAGTTTTCCATTTATTTTATTTCCTTTTTCCTCCCTGGGCAACCTTTGTGGTTCCTAGTGGTAAGCCAAGGGTCTATGTGACAAATCTTGCTTGGGTAACATAATTTACACAGTGAATGTCACAGATGATGGTGGTGGGAGAAGGGGATGGAGAGTCTTTAGTCTGTGATGCTTTCCCAGGCCTTACAAATGGCTTGTTTAGTTCCACCTCAATAGCTTTTTGAAGCCACTTTTTCCTTCCAAACTGCTGTGTTTACACAATAAACATGTTCTTAGCAAAAGCTCTAGAGGAAGGGAGCTTAAGAGCTCCAGGATTCATCTGGATGGAACTCACCAAGAAAAAAAAAAATTGGATTTCACTGGTTTTATGGAGTGCCAGGTTTTGACTGCAATATTCCAGAGGCTTGAAATCTCCCATTTCCCACTAGTGGGGGATATGGAAAGCAGGCCTGCCTGCTTGTGCTGTCATGAGTCATGTGCTGGTGGTGTTCAAGATGGGGCCACTTCAGGTTTTGATAATAAATTCTGGCTTTAGGGAACATTTAAGTGACTGAGAGGCAAGAGTTCACATTCCCCTTCTTACCCTACTTGGATCCTGTTGAGAGGCAATGGAGTGGGACCACAAATTGTAGATGGAAATCTGATGTCTCAAGTTTCTTGGGAAAATCAATTCCTTCCACCCCCAGATGCTGGCAGCCTGGCTGGACAGATTTATTGTGATTTGAGGAAAGGGACAGGGAAAGAGATGCAAGAGACTGCAGGCTTCACTTTTCTTGGTCCCATGACTGAAAAATCAATGTCAGTGTTTCTCGTGAGAGCTTCATGGACCATTTGGCTTTTGATTTTTTGGAGGAAATAAAAACCATGTCCATCTCCTAGATACGACACTGCTGGGTGTTTCCAAATTGGCAGCTGTCCATGCAGACTAGCCCCTCTGTAAAACGAACCCAAACAAGGTTGCTGATGGGACCAAATTATTACAAGTCCTTCTTGCTCTAGTTAGCAAGAGGGTCAGGATGCTGCTGGGGTGAAACTCTCTCCCCCCCGGGCGCCCCCAACTCGTCAGGCCAGCCCAGTCTTGGGGGGCTTCAGAGGGGAGATGTTTCAGAAACCAGGCGAGAGATCCACAGAGGCTCAGTTCCCTTATGTTTATTCTCAGGGATGAAGGAGGAAAAAGAGGAAGAACAATGGCGGAGCAGGGTTTTGTCCGGGGTTCGGTAGGTGTGGGTTCTTGGCCCTGAGCCAATGGGATACAGAAAGGAAGGAAGGGTCAGGCTAACACAGTTACAGCTTGTGGGGGTCTCTTGGGAGGATCATGCCATTCCCCAGGGAAATGTAACACTGGGGCACTCTGCGTGCCTGTGGGTTATTCCAGGCTGGTGCAACTGAGTGTGTTCATGGCAGTCCCCTGGGACGGAGGGCCCTGAGCTCCTCTTAGCCTTGTGCCGACAAGTGATGTTTTAGAGGCAAAACTGCTCCCATTATCAGGAAAATAGGGGTGAGGTTCTCTAGAGCAGCTGGGAAATGTGCACTCCCCCAAGAGGACATGGTCATGCAGGGCCCCAGCTTTCCTTCTGCTGTTTTTGGGAGTGTTTGGGTGTGCCGTGCAGCCCCTCTTCCCCCAGCTGCTTCTCTGCTCCTCAGCAGTGGCCAGATGAGCTG
The DNA here is from genome assembly GCA_013389985.1 of Dryoscopus gambensis. Classification (NCBI taxonomy): domain Eukaryota; kingdom Metazoa; phylum Chordata; class Aves; order Passeriformes; family Malaconotidae; genus Dryoscopus; species Dryoscopus gambensis. The sequence goes on from WEIT01029161.1 coordinate 62,849, forward strand.
AAAGCCACGTCCTTTCCCCGTCCCTAGGTGCCACAGGGGCAGCTGCCTGCCAAGAAAGCTGAGTTTGCCCCATGCTTTCAGCCTGCCTCTCCTTTTGAGAACCATCTCAGTTCATGAGTGGAGTATGTGACCTCCCTGGCACGGCGTCCCAGCAGAGCCGGGCTGCCCTGTGCTGTCAGCGCTGCACGCAGGGCCCGTCCAGGGAGCAGCACGGGGAGGAGGGCTTTGTGTCAAACAATGATATCATTGACAGGCTGGAGCGGGACCAGGGCTGCTCCACGACAGTCATCAGCAGGAACCGGCTCAGGCCATCTGTACATTATGGCACCGAGCCACTCTCCCTTCGCTTGGCTTCCTCACTTGTATTCAACCCGGCTCCCGAGGCTTTCCGGGCAACAAATCCTGCCAAGAGCTATTCCACCCTGAGCTCGGAGGCTGAGCTGGATCTTGGGGGATGACTGATCTTGCCGAAAGCTGGTCCCTGTTGGAAAGGTGTGAGGCCTCTCTAGAACATCCCAAGCGCTCGTGTGCAGCTTTCCCTGGCCTCAAGCCGGCTGCAGCTGCTGTCGAGCTTTAGCAAAGGAGGGTGCTCCCATCCCAAACCAGCTCTTTCTCTGACTTCATCAATTCTTCATGCTGATAACTCCTCTAATGAGAGACTCTGTGCTGCCTTTTAGGAAGATGATGTGTGCTAGCGATCTGCCAGCTGCCTGACTGGATCTCAGAAGCATTTAAGTGATGTTATTTTGCATCCAGGCTCCTGCAGCTTCAGTGTGAGCTGCTGGAGAAGCAGTCACTGAGGCATGTAATGTAACTGAGAAGAAAGAATCAAATTGTGCCATTTTTTCCAGACTTTCCTTCTGCAGCATGGAGGTGAACTCTGTGTTCTTCTGGAAATGGTGATGTCCTTCTATCAGTGCTTTGCAGGGCTCAGCTCCCCTGGAAACAGCCGTTCAGCCAGGCAGGGACATTGCTCTGAAATGATGGCAGAGAATGTTTTGGGATATTGGTGTCTCTCTGCTATTTATCCAACTGGTACACATGGAAAAGAGAATCAAGACTGGCTGATAACTCTGGTGCAGTCTTGGTGGCAAGAAGGTTTGTTTGCTGTTTATTTACAGTTGGGTGGAAAGCTTGGTGCTTGCTAAAGAAGTGAGTGGGGCTGGGCATGAAATTTTACAGGCTCAAAATAAGATAGGACCCCAAGGGTATTGCAAGATGTCCTGTTGTATTTCCTCTTTCCTCACTGCCCTCCCCACCACACCTTGTGCAATCCCCTGTGAGAGCCCTTTCTGGCAGTGCTGCAAGAGCCCCAGGGCCCCCCTGCATTAAGGCTGGGAACTGTCTTCAAAATAGGACTGTTTCATGCTCAGAATAAGAAACTGGACTTTTCTTAGGGACCCTGTGGCGTAGAGTAAGAGTCAAGTGGTGGAGAGAGGCTTGGCAATTGTAACATGGAGATGCCACAGGCTTTCAGCTCAGCAGCTGCATAAGTGTCCCTGAAAATTCAGGCAGAGCTCCTTAATCCACTCTTAGAAAGGGTTGGAGCCTGAGTGTGCAAGTAGGAAGGGACGTGCACACCCCTTGTGCTGTGTGGCCTCATCCTGTGCCCTGGAACCCGGCTCTGGTGCTCAGCACCAGGGCTGGGCAGGAGTCACAGCTCTGAAGAGCCTCATGGGTGATGCTGAAGGGGACATGGAGTGGCTATTCATAGCTAATGCTTTCCAAGAATAAAGGAGCAGGAGGAAAACACAAGCGTGCTTGTTTGGGAATGAAAAAGGCAGGCTGTGCAAAGCCTCAGCTACTGGAAACCCACGGGCTGGTGTCTGGTTTAATAGCACAGGGAGGATCACACTGCTTTACTGTCTGCCCTGACACAGACCAGATACCTGCCAGAGCATTGCTCAAGGCAATTTCCTGCGAGTTAATGCAATCTGTTGATTAAATATTTGTTTCTTGCACCCTTGCTGAGCAAGCTGCTGCAGTCAGGGAGATGAAGGGAGTTACGTTCTGTGGGATGTTGCTTATCTTGGATTTACAGGCCTGGGACAGCTGAACGCAGCAACCTCGCCTTCTGATCACTGACAGCACCTAGTGATAAGAATTAACACATCAAAAAGAGACAAAATGAGATTTTCTGGGCTATACTGAACTTTAAAAGTGGAGATGAAAGCTGCTGCTTTCCTGACATCAGACGCTACCAGACAAAACAGTGGCACAGTTGTCTGTCGTTAAGCTGTGGGTACTTGTTCAGCTCTCTGAGCCTTTGGATGCCAGGTGGGTGAAGCACTTTCAAACACTGATAAAAGGTTTTGTTCCATGTTGTTTTGATGTAATTTAATTAGATATCACAGGCACCCAGTCCCTTTTTGAAACAGAGATGCTTTCAAGGTTGGTAAGATCTGACTGCCAGGTACCCAAAGCCAAGGCAGATGGAAAAATCTTTGTGTTTGCTTGTGATGCAGCTTTCTTCACCCAGTTTAAAGAAATCAGGCAAAGAAAAGAAGAAAACTTTTTTCTTTCTTTCTAGCAGTTTAGTTCTAAAACCTGGTGCATGGCATGCTTTAAACAGGGATGCAAAGGGATTGAGCTGCAGCTGCATCTGACAACACATTGCCCAGGGTGTGTGTGGCATCCTCGTGGATGGCAAATGTGGCACTTTGGTGGCCCGACAGCACTGTGGAGTTGCTGCAGGATTGTGTTTCATCACTAGGCTATGTTCTGTGATCCTTCTCCAAATTTTTGCAAGTCAAACTCTTGTCTTTAAAAACTGCTTTAAGCCTACATTTTATGGCTGCTGAGATGGACACAGGATATGACCTTCTTGGTTTGGCCCAGATTTTGACTTGCTGTACTTTTTTACATCACTGTTTAGCAAATGCAGATGTTTAAAAAGAAGGAGAAGGCTGTTTCCTCTGGAACAAAATCAAAATGCTTTCTATTCAGTACACAGGAGCTCCTTTTATAGACTTTTGGTCTGATCCTGGGTTGAAGACAGGGAGAATATTGTGTACATGGGGATGACATGAACAAATTCAAGTTGGGGAATCAGCATTTTCCTGTTACAAAGATGTGAACTGGCTTCCAGGCAGCAGTTGAAATGCAGATGCAGATTAGTTTATGCTTGTACTCAGATTTGGGCAGTGGAGACAGTCTGGGTTTGAGCTGAGGACTCACACCAGCACCCGGTTGTGTCCTGAACTGGCCTGTGTTGTGTTTGCTAGGCTGGACTTGGTGCTTTGTGTCTAATCCCAGGATATCTGGGGCATAACTTGGCAATAGAAAGAAAACTCTGCACAGACACTTGTACCCATTAAGGGTCGGTGATAAGGTTGGGATGCTGGGTCTTTAAAAGTCCTCCAGTAAAAATTGAGTTGTTCACTTGCAGCTGTTGGACTTGGATCTTGGTGCCTAATTGAACTCAGGGACAGGCTCTCTGTTATTGTTCTAATTTAATAAATGGCTTGAAAGAGCACTTAGATGGCTTGTGGGGCCCTCCCAGGAGTGGATGTGCTCCGGGAGAAGCGCTCAGCTCCTGCCAGGGCAGCGGAGAGATGGATGTGACAAGGTCAGCTGTGCTCCCACCTTCTGACCCTCTGCCATCACAGCGTGCTCTGCACAGCCAGCACAGCCCGTGGTGATGCTCCTGCCGTGGATCCCATGGCTCCTGGGCCACCAGGAGCTGCCACTGCTCCCCGAACAAGTGCCTGGCAGGAGGGACACGCTGAGAGCAGAGGGCAGAGATAGGGCACAGCTGGTGGCCTGTGAATCCCTGTCTCTCACCTGCCCTCTCCGGGTGTTGCAGTTGGTTTCACACTAAGGGTAGAAAACACTGATGGCCCCAAATCCACAACAAATCCCAATCCACAAGTGGTTCACAGCAGTGGGAATATTTACACTGATTTCAGAAAGAGCTGGGTCTAGCTGATTTTCCAGCACCCTTAAGAAGCAGAAATCCAGGTCAAAAGAAAGGTCTTACCGTCTTTATTTTTTAATTTACTTTTCTTTCACCCCCTCCACTGTCTCTGCAGAAACCTCTTTGCACCAGGCTACACTGAGACCCACTACAGCCAGGCTGGCCAAGCCCAGAGCACCCCCCTGACCCACACGGTGAGTGCAGAGATCATTCCCTCCTGTGCCTGCCGGGGACACCAGGCTGGGGCTTGGAGAAGCTGGCGAACCTCTTCCTCCTGAGCCTTTTTTTTTTTTTTTTTTGAGGGGACAGATCCCCACAGCTTTAAGCTAAAGGGGAGGGCAGTCCAGCTTTCTGATCTGGGAGGATCCAGTGGGAAAGCTGCTCCATCCCCCAAAAATGGTAAAAACATCTTTCTGTTTTGCCCGAGCTCTGTTATGAGAGCCAAGGTCAGCCGCCAGCATTGCTCCCCTCTCTCTGGGTGCTGGGGAATTGTTTATTCCTCACACTGCTCACCCTCTTGCTTTTAGTTTTGCCACCAGGTTCCCCATGCTGGGGACCTTCCCAGCCTTTGGGAAAAGCAGCCCCTATAAGCTCCTGTTCGGTAAAAACCCCATAAATTACTGATCTCACACAGGCTTGGCTGGCTGTGCTGCAGCAGCACAAAGAGGTGCATTGGTCACAAAGCAAAAATAAGAGATAAAATCCCCATGAGATCATCTTTCCTACTGCTGCCCCGGGGTGAGGGGAAGGGATGTCATGAATATTGTTGGCGTTTCTGCCCCAAAGCCTCCTTGTCCCAGCCAGAGGCTGCCTTTGTCTCACCAGCAGCCCTGAGACGGGGGCTTCCCCATTGCCCACGGTGTCACCGACTCTGGGGCTGAAGCCACATCCCTTGGGGCCTGACCCAGGGCCAGCTGCCGCCGATGGGCAGCTCCTGTTACAGGCAGAGAGCTTTGGGTCGGCCCTGATGCTGCAGCCACCCGAGTCTTTTCCTTGGGGATTCAAAGCTCTCAGTTTTTACTGGCAACAAGGAGCTGTTTGATGCTCTGGCACAGCAAGCATGGCAGCTGAAAGGCCAGATTTCGCTGCAGAGTCACAGAGATTTAGCGGTGATAATCAGCTACCAAATGCAGCGGAAAGGGAACAATTACCGGAGTGCCGGCAGTGCTCGCACGGGACCCAGCCACGCCTAAATATAGCTCGTGTCCCATGTCCATCCCAAATCTGCACTGCCAACCCTGCCTCCCTCTGCCTTCCAGGACCACTGCTTTTACCACGGGGTCGTGCGGGGCTGGGAGCACTCCAGCGTCACGCTCAGCACGTGCCGAGGGCTGCGGTGAGTGCCTGGAGATGCGGGACTCTGGGAATGCCCCTGGGAATGCCTCTGCTCTAGTGCTGCCACCCGAGCTCTGCTCCCAGCTGCCCATGGATAGACCTGCTCTCAAAAGCCACCCAGCCTGGGCGTAAAAAGGGGCAAATGCAGAAATCGGGGTATCATTATTAGCCATGGCCTCCTAAGCAGCCCTGTGCCCCTTCGGGGACCCTGTGTGCTAGCAGCGTGGACTGGTGCAATGAGTGAGTTTAACTCGAGTCCACTGGAGGAAAAGACTCTTGTTAGTGGCTCGGGGCTGCGTCTGTCACAGACAGGGGCAGGAGTCACCACGTCCCAGCCCATGCCCTACACTAGTGCAGAAACCTTCTCCCAGTCTCTCACAGCTGGCAAGTTTGTGTGTGTTTTGGGGCAAAGTCTTCAAGTCTGAGCTCCATCCTGGGTTGTCAGCCCTGCTCTCTGCTTTCTCCCCGGGTGCTGCCAGGGTTGTGTGTGTGAAACCTTTACTTTGGGAGTAACGGGGTCTTTGGCTGGGAAAGGGGGTCTGTATCCTCGGCCAGGACTACATGAAGCAGTTTGTTGTGACCAAGGAGCTGCACTCATTTACATCAGCTCAGAGTTTGTTTCCAAAACATCACACGGGCTTTATTGACATTAGTGGTCATCTGCTCCGGAGCCCCACTGGAAGCTGTGCTGATGGGACTGGCTCCAGCCAGGAAACAGCCCCTGCCAAAGCAAACCTGAGACATCTTAGTGAGTGTAGCACAGGCCAAAGGGCCCAGTGAGATAAACAGGACAGTGCAGCCACCTGTGGCTTGCAATAAATACTCCAAAAGCAAAAGCAGTCTCAGGTGTGCCGTGCTTCTATCAGCCTGTGTTTTCATAGCTCCAGAGGGACAGAGATGTTCAGTGTGCCTGTGCAGAGGGTTCCTGCACCCCTGAGCTGTCCATGTCTGCTGGCAACTCCTTGCTATCTTTTTCTAACTGCTGGGGAGGCACAGGAGCTGAGCACACGTGGCTGTTCTCACACTGAGCCTGCATGGCGTGGGTGGTGCCCATCGAGCCACACATCTTCTAGAGGGCATCACACACAGATTTCCAGCTCTGCTGGCTGTAAGATGCTCACTGAGAAAACCAGAACCATCTGGTTATGTGCATGACCCAGGGAGAACTCTGTTTTTCCTGTTGACAAACAAACTCTTCACATTTTTCAGGTCCATTCTGTAAAAAGCACATTTCTTCTATTGGTTGAAAAGCTTACATTGCCCCTGAAGAAAAGGCTGTATGTTAAACTTCTCAGGTTGCAGCACATGTTCCAATAGCCCCTCGATGTCTGAGGCCCACTGAATGGATTTTAATATATAGAAGCTCAGGGATTTCCCCCTCTGAACTCAAAATATTCCCACCCTTTTTATTAATGAACTGACTGGCCTGGTAAGGATAAGTGTCTTGCCAGAGTCAGATGGGAGCTCAGCAGCAGCAGAAGGATTTGTTTCCAGTTGCTGTGATAGTAATTAACTTTCCCTTTTATTGCTTCCCGTTTCAACAGAGGACTTATCATATTGAGCAGCAATTCCAGCTATGTCTTGGAGCCAGCTCCCAACAGCCCAAACCAGCACTTGATTTACAGGATGGACAACCTGAGGCTGAAGAGAGGAGCCTGTGCCTACCAGGGCACTGGGGATGCAGCCGAAGACTGGCTCAGGAGCTTCACAGCTGGCATGAAACCACCAGGCCAGAGGGTGAGCAGGGCTCAGCCTGCGTCCGTGCATGATGCTCCAAATATCCCACCTGTTCCCAGCCCTGCTGTTCTCTAGGAGCAGAGCTCCAAAAGTGAAATGAAGAACATTTAAGAGGGTTTGCAGCAAGCTGGTTGTGAAATAGTGGCTCCAGCAGGAAAATAAATGAGTGCTGGGGACTGTGGTGGGCTGTAGCTGTTCCTGCATCTGACACAGGAACAAACAGGTGGGCTGAGGACAGGCATGTGGGCACTTGCTGTAGCTATACTGACCTTGGTTGCTTTAAATCACTCACATTTGGAGGACCCTGTGTGTCATGAGGTGGGGTGAATGGCCAGTGAGAAACAAACTGGGAAAAATGGCCTGTAAAAATGTTTTGTGAAGAGTTTCTTGGGGAATACTGGAGGAATAACCCAATAACCTTTGTGGCTGCTGCTGCAGGTGAAACGGGACACTCTGCAGGCCACGAAGTACGTGGAGCTCCTGCTCGTGGCTGATTATGCCGAGGTAAGAAATAGGATTGTGTTTATGCCTGTGGAGCACTGGGCACAGAGCATCTCACCTGCAGCATCTCCTGGGGCAGGGAGGGCAGCTGGGGCTCAGCAGGCTTTCTCTTGCCATCCCTATGGTCCTACCCCCAGCAGACAGGGAGAGCTGTGTCTTGGTCACTTCTGTCCTGGCAGCCGGGGAGAGATGCAGGGTGTGATTTGGATGAGGGCTGAGGGTCAGTTCTGGTCTCCCAAGGTAGCAGTGGTCAGTCCTAGTTATGGGTGGGAAAGTCTGTCTTTAGAATAGGGAAATTTGGGGGTTTCCAGGAGTGATGTGCTTCTAACTGCAGTACACTTAATCTCTAGAGAAGATAACCGTGATTACGCTCTGCTCTGAGCTGGTAGCAGATATATAAATAGACATTTTTAAGTCTCCACATCACAGAATAGGTCTGGAAGAAGCTGAGTGAAGTCAGCAATCCCTCCCCCACCCCCAGCCTGGACAGCAGGCCAGACACACTGACAGTGCAAACCACACAGTGTTTTACTGATGTTTAATCTCCAGCACAGACGGGAGCCAGGCTGGTCCTATCCATAATTTACAACTTGAAACTCCAGTAGGGAAAACCACACAGTGCTCTGGGCTATAATTTATTCTGAACAAAACTAAAGAGGCAGAACCTATTTTGGTTTCTCTGTTAGGCAGCAGGACACCAGGGAAACTGAGAAAACACATAATACCCAGGAACTGCCATATGTTGTTCCCCATTTGATCAGACAAACTGGGACAGGGCCTCACGGTGCTGTTGTTAACTGCCCTTTCTTTCCTGTGTCCCTCATTAGAAGAAAAGTCCCAGGTTTTGTCATCTGTTAAACAAAAATCTGAACATTTTGCCACTTTAATCCTTTGAACCAACCAGTTTGCTAAAATTAACTCGTTAATTGCCAGATGGTTTAAATAGGCAAATTGGTTGGATGAGTGAGATGTGATGAGAGCTCCAGCAGCCTTGACCTCGGACGTGAAGTCCTGTTATCACACATTTTACCTGGCACATTTGCCAGTTCTTTGCCAGCCCCTGGCTCTGGGGGCACTGAAAAGTTTGGGTTGCTCCACTGTGCCAACACTTGAGTAGCATCACTGCCATGGGGTGCCAGGGATGAAATCTGAATATACGTGTACAGGTGGGCTTATAATGAGATGTGCAGTGCAGGGAGACTTCATTTTATAGCTGCCTTCTTATTTCCAGAATAATGTGGCTTGTTTTAACATCTTTCAGCTCTTTGTAGTTGCCTTTGTGCTGCCTGACGTGTTCATTTTGTTCAGTTTCAGAAACATCGCTTAAGCATCGAAGCAACAAGGCTTAAATTAGTGGAGGCTGCTAATTACGTAGATAAGGTGAGATTGGGTGTGTGTGAAAGGAGGAAAGCAAGGCCCAGATCATGAAATATGAGATTTAATTGGGCGAGAGGAAGGCTGGCTTTTTGGGGGAGAGAATAATGTTTTGGCAGTTCTCCCCAGTGACTTGGGGAGAGCATCTGCCAAACAATTGTGCTGTTGCAGATCCAGAACGGGGTGGGGCTTTCTCCATTCCTTACTTGGGAGCCAGCATGAGCATCTTGTGTTTTACTACATCGCTGTAAAAACTGTTATCTAAGTAATGCCTTTTGAAGAGGGACTGAAGTATTCACTTGAAATGGTAGAAAACCTGGGAAGTAGAGCTGGAAGGAGCCTTCAGAAGTCATCCCTGGAGTGGTATCTAGTGCTGCTGAAGTAAAACTTCCTTGCTTTTCAGATGTCCCTTTCTGCTCCCCTTAAACTCCTTCCACCACTCCCTTTACCCTGCTACCCATGAATGCTTCTCCGGTTCGTACTTGATGTGGGCAGAAGATTATTCCCGTACTTTTTTCAGGAATTTTAATGTACCAGAAGATGAAACATGATGTCAGTCTCCAGTCTTTGTTTCTTCAGATTATGTCTTTGCCATTCATTCAAAAATGACAGTTCAGTGTCTCTGTTTCAGTCGAGTTTAGGTTTGTGGGTGGTTGTACACTTCTGTCTGCAGAGCTCAGCACTAAGCTGAAATGCATTTCCAGAGGGAGCTTCTACTCTGGGCATGTGGATCTCTAATAGCAATTAGCAGTATACATTCAAGATTTAAAACACAGTAAAATAACTTAATGGTGCTCATTTTATAATCTATTTTCTTTTTTGTATCTTAGTTTTACAGGGCCATGAATATCCGGATTGCCTTAGTGGGGCTGGAGATCTGGAATTACGGGAATAAATGTGATGTAACAGAGAATCCCTACTCCACCCTCAAGTCCTTTCTGGCCTGGAGCAGCAAAGAGAGGCTGTACAGAAAACATGATAATGCCCAGCTAATCACGTAAGCTCATTCCTCCTGTTTCTGACAAGTGGGTTGGGTGGGTGGGAAACCAGTTTGTACCACAATATCCTTCCGAGATTCCAAGTGGCTTTGTGGAAAGCGTTCATTCCTAACCCATCCCACTGGCACACGGCGCCCTGGTGCTGGGAGCCAGCTGATGATGGCCTGTGACTGATGGCCCACTGATCTCATCAGGGCCAGTAGCCTGGTCGGCAATGCAGATGGCATTGGAAGAAAAATTTGCAGGAGCTCTCATATCCCCTTACCTCTTCCATGGAAATTCATCCACCAGGATGAGTCAGAAGATGTGTAGGACTGAAATGCAGAGATGCAATGCCTTTTCCCTTGTTTTCTTTGGTTAGATTTTTTTCCCTTTAACACTACTGTATTCCCTCTCCACCTGGTCATGTCCTGAGCACAATTTCCAGGGCTCCCGTTTCAGAGATGCTGTCAGGGTGGTGCAGAATTCCAGCTCAGAGGCAGGAGCAGAGCGTGGCTGCACCCCAGAGGTGTTACCTACTAATCTCTCAAGTCCCTGAATCCCAAGACAGCAAATCTCTCAGTCTTATGGTAAATTAAGTATTCACAAACAGTACTCAACCAGGGATCCAGAAATAGTCTTTTCTGTGCTTGTTGCAAAGCTCAGCAGGAGGACTTTTTGGAACCAAACCATTATAAAAAATAGGATTGTCTGGCTGGCCCATAAAACAGAGTAGCAGTCCAAGATAAACAGACCTTAAGGCTTTGTAGCTCTGCTATGATGTCCTGTACTGGAAGATACTATAAAGGCAATGTGTCCCCCTGACACTGTGCAAGAAGCTGTGCACTGCAGGGTGCATTTCTCTGCCTGCCTTCCCGAGTGCCTCAGTGCCATTTCATGCTCTTTCTGGGTTGATTTTAGGGGTGTGCCCTTCAAAGGTACCACGGTAGGCTTGGCTCCCGTGATGGCCATGTGCTCTGATTTGCAGTCAGGAGGAGTAAACATGGTAAGTAATTGCCAATACCTAATATAAAGTTTCTTGCCAGCAGTGAATGCATAGGACAGATGCCTCCTAAAGCCCAGGGAGACAATATTTCCTGTAAAGTTCTCCACTCACCTGCTTCTAGGCAGGAATACCTTCAGTAGATGTTTTCTACATGTACTAATGAGAAGTCCCACTCACCCCATTGACCCAGAGGTGCACAGGACAGGCACAGGTAAAATGCTGATGTGCCTCTTTGACCTTGCACAGGATCACTCTGATAACGCCATTGGTGTTGCTGCTACCATTGCCCATGAGATGGGACACAATTTTGGCATGAATCACGATTCTGCTGGCTGCTGTACCACCCCTGCAGCAGATGGGGGCTGCATCATGGCTCCTGCAATCGGGTGAGTTCATCTTGCATGGGCTCAGGGAGGAATGCAAAGGGCTTTGTTACCAGAGCCTTGGTGGAGTAAGAACTAGAAGTGTAGAGTGAAAGTGGGTTTGTTGCTGCCTGCTGGAGCCAGTGTTTATAGAGAAGATATTGCTGGACAAACCCTGGGTCATGGAGCAGTAGCAATTTGCTAATTCCCAAGGAACTGATTCCTGCCTGAGACTGGCCCTAAGTAATTTAGAAGTGGAACTCTGAACTGTCTGGCCAAAGGAAAATTTTCCCGTTCCCTTTTCTTAAGAATACCCCTTGGTTTCTGAGAGCCTGTATTTAACAGGAAAGAAGTCTTTGAGAGAAAAGGGAAGTAAGAGTGGCTCTAGAAGCCCACAGGAATTAAAAATCTGATTTTGGATGAGGAAACATAACAATTTCTACAATCGAGTCACGAAACATGCCAGACAAACCCCTTCACTTAAAGCCACATTCACCACTTTCTCAAGCCTTCCTCTGATTGAACAGATTTTTTTTTCATAGACGTCTTCTTTTACGTGCATCATTTCCTCCAAGGAAAACCATTTGGGTAAAAAGTGAAAGCATAGTGGCATGCAAGTAGAGCACACAACATCCACACACACGCACAGCCACACATGGAGTACACAGGCACTGTAGCAACAGAAACTAATAATTCATGTCACAAAAAATATTCCCATTCTTCGAAATGAGGCAGTAGATAGGAAAAATTAAATATTATTTTTAGCAGGTAGGCTCACAGGCAGTTATTCACAGGCTGAGTGCTGGATTCTCATACTTGTTCAAGCAGTTAGGAATAAGGCACAGCTCCAGTACTGAGGAGGTAAGGACAGCCATGCTTGTCAGCAATCACAGTCAAATGTAACTCAACCTGTTTTGGTTCTGTAAAGTCTATTTTGTAAGGGAATTATATTACTAAACAGTCTTGCAGTGCAGTGTCACCTTGTCTTCAAGGGTAATGCAGGCACAGGAAATCACAATCTGCTTTAGCACAACTCCAAGGATTTCAGGGGGAGACCTGTGTCCTTTGGCACTTGTCAGGATTTGCCTGTGCTCCTTTTTGGTTCTCTAAACCATTGCCCACATCTGTCTTCATGTTTTTCTACCCTGTCTATATCCAGGCACCCATTCCCCAAGGTGTTCAACCAGTGCAACAGACAAGAGCTGGAGAAGTATCTGCAGTCTGGTGGAGGGATGTGTCTCTCCAATATGCCAGATACCAAAAGCATGTATGGTGGAGTGAAATGTGGAAATGGCTACTTGGAAGATGGGGAAGAGTGTGACTGTGGAGAGGTGGAGGTAAAAATTGTTCAGGTCCAACCACTTGGGGTTTAGTGGGACACAATTTTTTTTTTATTATGTGTTTTGCAAATACAGTCAGGTGGTCTGTAATCAGCTGTTATTTGTGCAGGAGGCAAAAATGTCTTCCCTGTATGTAAATGTAAATCAAGGTTCTAAAATATTACATCTGACTTCACAGTCTGTACTACAATCCACCCCAGAGCTCAGGGATGGTGTGGTCCAGGGCTGAACAGAGGTGATATAAACTTCCTTTTAAAAGGAGATGAAAAAGTGATTTTAGGTCACAGAACCACAGATTTATTTAGGTTGGAAAGGACCTTTAAGGTGAGTCCAACCTGTGTCCCATCACCGCCCTGCCAACCAGCCCAGAGCACTCAGTGCCGTGTCCAGATGTTTCTTGACCACCTCCAGAGATGGGGACTCCACCACCTCCCTGGGCAGCCCATCCCATGCTTAACAACCCTTTCGGTGAAGAGATTCGTCCTGATAGCCAGGAATAATTCTTCCAGATGTTGCACTTATATAAGTTCACGTTACCTATGGCTCCATTCCTGTTAAGGATGGGGCTTCTCTCAGCACTGCATCTCACTTCTCCATATCCATCCTTTGACTCATTCAAAAAATGGAGCTGGAACCAGCAGCCCAGACTCTCCAGAATATGACAAGCACAACCAATTGTATCCCGTCAGCCCATCAGAGGGGGGATGTGCCGTGCTGGAATTCAGCTTGTGCTGGGTACCACGAGCATAATGTGGAAGGGAGGGTGTTACTTTGTGTGTGATTCACCGTGTGTGAGAACACATCAGTACCAGCCTCAGATCTGCCCTCTAAACTCTGCTACATCTCACTGTCCTCCAGGAGTGCAGGAACCCCTGCTGTGACCCCAGAACCTGCTCCCTGAAACCTGGTGCTGAATGTGCCCATGGCAGCTGCTGTCATCAGTGCAAGGTGGGATCTCTGGGTTTTCCTGGGAGGAGAGGGAATAACTGGGGTGGAAGTGTGAGGATAAAACTGGTGGGAGAAAACACAGCCGAATATGAAGTTTAACTCCTCACCTGGCTTGATTTTTTTAGGTGCAACAGCTATGAGTGTAATCAAGCTAGTGGGGTCCTTTCTTCTGGCTGATTAATTTAATTGACTCCTGTGGTATCTTAAGAGGAGTTGTGAATGCTGCTGGAGTGAAGTCACACTGCCTCTCTTAAACACTGAGGGATGAATCAGAGCTGCTATTTCTCTCCACTGGCTCTAGAAGAAATCTAGACAGACCTCTTGGAGCAAACACTTCCTGCAGGGATTAGGCTGGATGCTGTGTTTGCTCTGAACTTTCTTTTCTGGGGTGCAGCTGAATTCTTTAAGCTCAGATGTTTGCTGAAGAACTGCTGGCAAAGAGTATCATTTTAAATCTCAGCTTTCCTTAGAGTGACTGGTTGAAATCTGTTTCTGATTTTGGAGCTGAAGATCTCAAATTTGACAACAAATTAACTCAAAAACGAACATAGGCAAACATTTCTCTTAAGCTCATCTTTATGTTTGCACATTGACTGCCTGCTCTTACTGACCTATCCTGAGCATGTGGAAAACAATTTCCAGAAATCCACCTGGACTCCTTGGAACAACCTTGCGGATGTAACTGTGAATGCCCTTTGTTCCCCATGTGTGTGGTGGACAGGAGAAGGATGAACTGAGTAAACTCATAAGCAAGGGAGACATCAGTTGTGCATTAGGAAAATGTCTCCAGCAGAAAGCACAGGCAAACACAGAAATAAACTTCCCAGCCAGGGAGGGGTTTGAGAACAGATTACAAAAACATCTGTCAGAAATGGTTCAGGTAAATTGGATCCTACCCTAGGGTACAGAGAGATGGATCAGTGACCCCATGAGGTCTGGCAGCCTTACATTCTGTGCATGATCTCATTGCTACCTGGGGAAGGCATCCAGTCATTAATTTTATTCTACACAGTTCATCCAATTAATGAAGTCGCAGAGGCATTGCTGACCTCAAAAAACCTTAGACAAGGAGGATGAAGTGACACAGGCAAGGTTCTGTGTTATCTACAGGCGGACGTGCAGACATGAAACCACAGAGGAGCCAAGCAATAATTCTGGGGCTTTCCCACTGTCTCTTTTTAGCTGATGTCTCCAGGAACTCTCTGCAGGGAGAGCTCAGGGTTCTGTGACCTTGCAGAATATTGCACTGGCGAGTCCCCGTTCTGCCCCCTCAACTCCTACCAGATGGATGGGACTCCCTGCGATGGAGGAAGGGCCTATTGCTACAGTGGCATGTGCCTCACCTACAGGGACCAGTGTGTGCAGCTGTGGGGGCCTGGTAAGGACACTGCCTGCAGCAGAAAATGCTGCCCTTTGATCCAGGGAATGTGATGTGGCACCCTGCTGTTCCTCACCCTGTGCAAGGCAGGAGTACCTTCCGTACCTGCTCTCAGTAGCAGAGTCTTAGAAGCCTTTACTCCTGCCTTACTTACTTGGAGGAGGCAGCAAAAAATTTCCCATGCTCCAGCCAGTCCAGAAAAAGGACAAGTGAGTGGTTGGTGTGGGGTGAGATGAACCAGCCACATGAGTAGTCTCTTCCATGCAGGAGCACGGCCAGCACCAGACGCCTGCTTTGAGAAGGTCAATGCTGCTGGAGACATCTATGGGAACTGTGGGAAGGACATCTACGGCAATTACAGGAAGTGTGAGACGAGGTACAAAGCAGAGTGGCAGCACAGAGCTGCTCGTTGGAGAAGATGTTTTTATATATTACGGAATTACGGGCCAGGAGATAAAACTGATCCATGCATTGATTCACTCCCTCCCTCTGCCTCCTGGGAAACCAGCTGCATCCTTGTGGGACTTAGAGCCCTTACAGCTGAAGCTTTCAGTTCACCATTTTCCTGCCTTTTGCACTTTCAAACATCTAGTTGTTATTCTTCCAAAGCAACAGAAGGGGGGATTTTTTGTAATCGCTAAGATAAATGTAGATTTCTAACTTAGACAAAAATTTCTCAGTCTTAGCTCTGACTTTGTTGAGGTTGGCCATCTATGGGGACATCCCCCATCCATGGGGACTGTGGGATGGTATCACCAGGATCCATCAGACACTGTTGCTTGGGATAGTTCTTAGGAGGTGCCTGCTCGTTTAACAATGACTCAGCACTGCTGCTTTAATTTACATTTAGAGCTCATGTCTGCAAAACATCCCGCAAGCCAGGAATAATCACTTTACCCTTTCCTTTGAAATCAGAGATGCTAAATGTGGGAAGATCCAGTGCCAGAGCTCTGCTGTGAAACCCCTGCAGCCCAATGCAGTGGCCATAGACACGACCGTGAACATGCAGCAGTGCCGAGGGACCCACGTGTACAGATCCGAGAGCGAGGAGAAGGAGATGCTGGATCCTGGCCTGGTGTTGACAGGAACAAAGTGTGGGAGCCATCATGTAGGTACAGTTCTGCCTGGAGTGGCTTGGGGGAGGTTCAGAGTATCACTCTTCCACCCAGAATGTGCTTTGTGGTTTTCAAGCCATTAATTTTTTATGTCTAATGCCTTTCTAGGAGATTTTTGTATTTATTAGAAAGATAATTTCTTAGAGGCCCCAGAGAAACAATGGAAGGACACACAGCAAAGGCTTCGTGTCTTTGCCAGATGAAGTTCAGGGCCAGCGCTGTATCTGGGATTTGCTAGTTGGTTGAACTTGTCTTGTTTAAAGGTGAGACACAACTGGAAATCAAGACATGTGAGACCTCCTTCAAGGACTTGCTGTGTGGCCATAGCTATGGCCAAGCTATTGCCAGCTGAGCTCCCACTCCTCTCTGAGTCACACTGACTGGGATTTAGGGTAGTGATTAACTGCTTGCTTGGGAACCAGGTTAACTTAATTTCCTGTAATTCTGCCCAGGTAATTAATTAGTTGTATTTCCAAGGTGTCTGGGACCCCGTGAGTCACAAAATAGCACAAGGCAGTGACATGGTACATAACTCAGAGAGCTAACACGGAGGTTTTGGATGCTTTCTGTGCAGGTTTGCTTTGACGGGCGCTGCCAGAACGTGTCCATCATCTTTGATGCTGAAATCTGTAGCAAGAAGTGCCATGGGCATGGAGTAAGTGTCTTCTTTTTCATCTCCACTCCAGGCTGAAGAAGGATGGGCTTCCATTCTTCTATGGCTGCTTGTTCAGCTCAGTTCGGATACCTTCCTTAGGTTTGCTCTCGTTGTCAAAGTTTGGTCTCTTGGTTGTTAATTTGCACATTTCTTTGCTGTTTGATGCCTTTTCTAGTCCATGAGTGCCCCTTTGGCACAGGATTTAAGGACGCCTGCTGGAAGGATATGAAGTGCAGTAAATGAAAAACAACTAGTAATCCTGAAGAAAAATCTTCTAGGCCCAGTTTAGACTGAATAAAAAGTATCAGACTTACTAAATTAAACACACAGTGAAAAGTAACATTTAGAGCAGTTTATCCCAAATTGCTCTCCAGTGCCCCCAGGGGATGGAAAGATGTCGCGGTGACCCGTGCCTTGCGTTCAACCCCGGCTAGCTCCGCACGGGCCCCGCGGCATATAGGGGCCGCCCCTGTGTCTCTGTGCCAGAGGCTGGGGAGCGGCTAAGAGCCAGAGCGAGCCCTGCCCCTTGCTTTGGGCCGTCAGGTGTACCCGGGACGAGTTCCAGGAGCAAAGGAGGTGAAGGAGGGGCAGCCACACCAACCAGTCCAGAGAGTCCTTTATTTCCCCGAAC
>WEIT01029163.1:30959-56303 GCA_013389985.1 Dryoscopus gambensis
TCCCGCGGCCACGCCCCCCGCGGCGCTCATTGGGCCACCGCCGGCCGCCGGCCATGCCCGCCTGGCTGACTGGTGGCTCCGCCTGTCATTCTCCTGCTCGTCCCCGCCCCCCGCCCTGGCGCGCCCTCGCTGACCCGCAGTTGCGCGGGTTCCGGGCAGGAAGTGTTGGAGGGCGGAGTGAAACGTGACTTTGCAGAAGTAGCGGCGTCCCGGGAGAGGCTGGGGTAGGCAGAAGTAACTGCTTATCAAATCCAACCCAAATATCTGTGTGATTTCTTGGGACAAGCCTCTGCAGACTGCTCTGGGCTGGGCTGCCGTTAGCTTTTCCATACTCATTTGCAGGTGTTTGGTGCTCCTGGAATCAGGATCCTGCAGAAGGTCAGTTTAATGTATCAGCCCTTCTGCACATAAGTAATTTCGTAAGCGTGCAACGATCTAATCAATATGGCCAAACAGTAATTCACACAGGGCAACACAAAATTCTACACCTATACATCTAATTGTAAATACTTTTTTTAAATTTATGTATCTGACACCAGTCATGAAATAGGAGAAATAAAAAAGCATGGGAAAAAACCAGAAACCTAAAAGAGTAACAACAAAGCTTCATTTTCATGCGGTTTTACAAGACCAAGTGCAAGGTGCTGCACCTGGATCGGGGCTACTCCTGCTTTCAACACAGGCTGGGAGATTGAGAGCAGCCCTGGGGAGAAGGATTGGGGGTGCTGGTGAGTGAGAGGCTGGACATGACCCAGCCATGGGCACTCACAGCCCAGAAAGCCAAACGTGTCCTGGGCTGCATCCAAAGCAGCGTGGGCAGTAGGGCCAGGGAGGGGATTC
This sequence comes from Dryoscopus gambensis, assembly GCA_013389985.1. NCBI lineage: Eukaryota > Metazoa > Chordata > Aves > Passeriformes > Malaconotidae > Dryoscopus > Dryoscopus gambensis. The sequence goes on from WEIT01029163.1 coordinate 31,800, forward strand.
TGCCCCTCTGCTCTCCTCTGGTGACACCCCACCTGGAACACTGCACCCAGCTCTGGGGTCCTCTGCATGGGAAGGACATGTTGGAGTTAGTCCAGAGGAGGCTACCAAGATGATCAGAGTGATGGAGCACCTTTTGTATGAGGACAGGGTGAGAGAATTGGGATTGTTCACCCCTGAAAAGAAAAGACTTCAGGATGACCTAATTGCAGCCTTGCAGTACCTGAAGGGAGCCTACAAGAAAGATGGAGAGGGACTTTTTACAAGGGCATATAGTGACAGGACAAGTAGGAATGGCTTTAAACTGCAAGATTGGAGGTTTAAATTGGATATGAGGAGGAGATTCTTTACTGCGAGCATGGTGAGGCACTGGAACAGGTTGCCCACAGAAGTTGTGGACACCCCATCCCTGGAAGTGTTCAAGGCCAGGCTGGACGGAGCTCTGAGGAAGCTGGTTGAATTAAAGGTATCCCTGCCCATCATAGGGGTGTTGGAACTAGATGATCTTTAACGTCCCTTCCAACCCAGACTATTCTAGATTCTATCATTTTCTAAACTTCACAAATAAAATAGATTGATTTCCCTGAAGATTTGTCTAGGAAGATATCAATATAGACATTTTTATATATTTGTCTCTAGGCAGGAAAGCATTCTGGAGGGAGGGAGGGAATAAATACTGCTAAGCGGCTTAAACCTAATATGGTTCTGCAGCTAATTACCTGAACTTGTCACAAAAAGAGCAGAATTTGTCATATATTTCTGGTAATAATTCTGAAATAGTTTATCATGAGATACCCTGAACAAAACTCTGATAAAGCACATTAAACACTGAAATTATATTCTCTTCGTCAGCTGGTGGTTCTGGATTAAGATATTTTGACATGTATATGTCCTACAGATGGTATTGGAGCTTTACTACAATTAAAAGAACTGCTTCAGCAATGAATTTCTTTGAATTATATTGTTGTCTAACCATGGTTATTCAGCAAATGTATGATTAATTTTATTCCCTCATTTTCTCAGTAATTAGATGTATTTTGTGATAGAAGATCTGATATTACTAGCTAGACAGACTCAGGAGTTTAACGTACAAATATTTATTTCGGATCCATTTGCACATGGTAATACATTTTAAGTAGTTCCACAATCTGCCGTGGAGTCAGTCTAGAAAGCATATTTCTATGTTAAGAAAAGACATAAAGAGACAAGTTGAAGGTGTCTGTGAAAAAACAAAACCTTTTTTTTCCGTATAGTTGACTTCAGCATATATTTTTGTCTCCCCATATAAACAGCCAAGTTTATATTATTTTGAATAAAACAAGGTCCTTTCAAAGAGTCTAATTCATTCATTCACATCTGCAGTAATTATTCTTGGAAATAAATCTATGAATAAACATCACTTTTGCTAACAGATCAAGTTTCTTTATGAGTTACATAGTAAAAAAGAGTATTTAATAGATGCTTATAGTTAAGTATTAATTAACAATAAAAATATTAAAATGATTAATAGTTTAGTGTTGTCATATTTCAATTAGCTTACAATGTAATTGCAATTAAATGATTAAATGGACTGTGTATCGAAGCTAGAGGTCTAGTGATCAGTAAAGCTGATTACACAGAAAATCCTTATGCTGCCTTGAGCTAATGCTGAATGATGTGTTACTGAACTATAAGCTTGTTTATTTTTCAAGAGAATGGCACTTCAGTTTTATAGAAGTACCAGACATGGCCATGATATGGCCAGGCCAAGGCTGGGCTGATCAGCCAGGGTGTGAATAAGGCAAGCCAGGGCTGTGGGGAACTTGATGTGAGCAGTCAAGAAAGTGACCTCACTAGAGAGGGGAAATGACTGAACAGAAAAAAAAATGCCTGTCGGATACCACCAAGAGAAAAAAAGCCTGCCAGCTTGGCAGCTCTGATCATGGGAACCAAACGTGTCCTTGGGAAGTGCAGCTGGCCTCTTCTAAGTAGAGCTGGGTACCTAGGAACTGGAGACATCCTGAGATACAACTGATAAGTGCAGAAACAAGGAACTCCAACCACAACTTTTCTTCTGAAGTGCTGCAAAAATAGACTGGGAAAGGAGAAGGCACCCCAATACGGAAGAATTCTGAACTACCATTGCCAAGGCAGTTGCCAGTGCAAGAGCAAGGAAACAGTCTGGCAAAATAAAAAGTGATTTGAAGCAACAGCAAACATCACCATTTATTGGCCATTCTAGGTGTTGCAAACAAACTGATGGCTGTCCAGTTACCCACTTGAAACAGTTAGATTGTTGTTCAGAAGAAAGAGTAGAGCACACTGGTGTTTGTGCTACCCTGGGCAGTGCTCTGCTGACCTTGGGCAGGGTGTGCTGGACAGGGAGTAGCCCCTTATCCCCATGACGGCTCCCCTCGGAGGGCAGGGGTCCCTGGGCCACTGACCGCTCCAGTGGGCTGAGGAGCCTGTGGGCAGCACTGCTGGCCTGCTATGGACCCCCTTCAGCTCCTCCTGCAGGCAGTGGTAGCCTCCCGCCAGACCTTGGCATACCGAGAATTGGCGCTGTTTGGATAGCCAAGAAGGCCAGTGGTGTCCTGGGGTGCAACAGGACGAGCAATGCCCACAGGTCAAGGGAGGTGATCCTGACCCTCTACTGTGTCCTAGTGATACCTCATATCTGCAGTGCTGTATCCAGTTCTGGACTTCCCAGTAGAAGAGAGACATGGAGCTCCTGGAGTGGGTCCAGCAGAGGGCACTGAAGATGGGACTGGGGCATCTCTCTTACGAGGAAAGGCTGTGGGCGCCGGGCCTGATCAGCTTCGAGAAAACTGGGAGGGGACCTCATCAGTGTCTGTCAGTATGTGAAGGGAGGGAGCTAGGCTCTTCTCAGTGGTGCCCAGCAACAGGACAAGAGGCAATGGAGAGAAACCGATGCACAGGAAGTCCCACCTGAACACGAGGAAAAACTTCTCTGCTGTGCGAGCACTGTAGCAGATTGTCCAGAGAAGTCGTGGAGTCTCCCCCAGTGGAGGTAGAACCGTCTGGACACAGTCCTGTGCCAGGAGCTCTGGGATGTCTGTGCCTGAACAGGGACGGTGGACCGGATGAGCCACGGTGGTCCCTTCCAGCCCGGGCTGTNCAGTTCCGTCGGTGGGCCGGTGCGGGCGGCGGGCGCCATGGGGAGCCGCGGGCAGGCGAGTGACACACACACACACATACCCACACACATTATGTCCTTCCGCTGGCGTGCTGCAAGCTTGGAGCTTTGTAGCTTTTGTAGAGCCAAAAGACATAGGCTTTCAGGACAAGAAGGACACAAAACTAGGTAAAAGAAAGTAGGGATTTGCAGGCAAAGGCCATTGCGGGAGAAGGAAGCGAGATGTGATAAGCAGAGGTTAGAAGACATCAAAAGCACGTCTCGTGAGAGTAAGATACGGAAAAACAAGGACTTAACGAATTACTAAACCCTTTCATTACTACGGTGTAGTATTGTGTCGGTACCTCTTTCAGAAGTGTCCTGAAGCCTAGTTTTGGGAGTACAACAGACTGAGGTATTCGTGGAGCTCTGCTAAAGCAGGTGACTGTAGAGTTCAGAGGAGTCTGCGTTAATATATCTTGATCAAGTCCACCTAATACAGCTACTCTGTGGCAGGTGTGGTGAAAACTTTTCAGGAGGAGTTTGCAGAAATAGAATCCTGGGTTGGAAGGGAGCCACAAGAATGATCGAGTCCAGCTCCTGGTCTTGCACGGGACCACCTCCAGGAGTCACACCATGTGCCTGAGAGGAGTTGTGCAAAAGCTTCTTGAGCTCTGTCAGGGTTGGTGCTGTGACCACTTCCCTGGGGAGCCTGTTCCAATGCCTAGCCACCCTCTGGGTGAAAAACCTTCTCCTGATAGCCAGCCTAAGTGTCCTCTGACACAACTTCAGGCCATTCCCTTAGGTCCTGTCACTGGGTGCCAGAGAGAAGAGACCAGTGCCTGCCCCTCCTCTTCTCTCCCTTGTGAGGAAGCTGTAGACTGCTGTAAGGGTAGGAAGATGCCTGAAAATGGCTCATCAAATTGTTCAGAATAACCATAAAAAAACTTCAAATTTTACCACACATGTCTTCAACATAAAACAACTTGTAATGTTAATTTGCTATTTGCAGAGATGGCAAAAATATGGGGTAGAAAAACTTTAGGATGTTAAAATAATCTGCAAAGCAAGAAGTTTATTTGTTGTGTTTTAATTCTGTGAGTTTACTTTCCACAGATTCACCCATCTAGGGAATGGTGCATTAAAGGCAACATGGCTCTGTTAATTTTCTGGTTTTTTTCTGAGTTACAGCCCTGTGTTTCCTCTATGTCCTTCTAAAAATATTTGGAATACTAATCATGAGAAAACAATTTAAGATTATTATGAATTACCTGGAATTGTGCCCTCCAGAGATGCCAAAACATGATAGGAAGTACTACAAGGAGCTTCAAAAGGCATATTGTTATCAAGAATACATTTTTCTGGTGCTTGTCAGAGATTCTTCTCAGTCTGTGACAAACACCAAAAAAAGTCTCCTAAGGGCTTGAGGATTTCAGTAATTCATTACAATCTGTATGAATGGTCATCCAAAACCACATGACTGTGAGCTGTGATTCTCAGGGGGTGTGCTTTCCATACATATTCAGGTGTGTCTTCTCTGCATTGTAAATCCTAATTTTTCCAGTGTTTGCTTTTGCGGAAGTTTTCATTTGCTGACCTGGCAGTTGCATTTAAGGGAAGGACTTTGCATTGGTTTTGCCACCCCAGCTGTAGAAGATTATTATATGAGAATACTTTAGCCATTTCTATGTCTATCTTTTTCAATAGCTGGAGAATATCCACTGATGTACCCTTGATAGTGCCCTCAAGTAACTTGACTTCTAGAGTTATTCCAGTTTGTTGGCTTTATTTGACATTGGCACAGTAAAAAATGCTTGTGTCCATGTGTTTTCAGGATTATATTCCTATCATGCCAAATAATTATTTAGGATTGTGGTGCCAGCATCTTAGGGTAATTTGAAATATCTAGACCTGTCTAAGATTTTGATGACATCACTTCTGCTTTGAATGCAAGATTTTTTATCAGGAATTTAAGTAAAGCATCTTAGATACTGATTCCATATCAAATTCTGTGCTAAGTGGAAAGAACATGAAATTTCAACCAAAAAATTTTCAATTGTAACATGTTAGTTTTAACTAACAATCCTGCTAGCAAAAAGTAAATTCTATTGATGTTATATTGGCAGGTTTTGAAGCTTTTTAAGTTGTTGCACAGAACACGGCAAGAAGTTTTTAAAAATGATACCAAAGCCCTTGAAGGTGAGATACTTGTTTTGTGTGGTGTATGCTTACCTGTATTTCTGTGGAACTTTCTTCTTGGAATACAGAGAAAGAAAATTCGTAACATAACCTTTCTTTAAATTCCCCTCTGTATTTTTCATGTAACCATTGGGAAAACTTGTGTATCCATAACCAGACACCCTTTAATTTGAAACAAAAAAAGTGGTTCTTAGATTCAAGCACCCAATCCATATTTTGGAAGGGTAACATCTCTGCTTTGAATCTTCCTGATCTTCCTGGGAGATTTTTTTCTTTTGTTTTTTAACTTCCTCTCATCAGTCCAGCCAAATTATGTTTAACTGTACTAAACATTAGAATTAAATCTCTCTGTATGGTTTTTTTCTCAAGGGATTAATTCTGCTTTTTTTAGTAAACCACATTCTGTATGCAACACAGAATGCTAAATAGTGAATCTTATTTTATTTGTATACCAGTCAACTTAAAATGTGACATCATGTGAATTACATGGAAATCTTACATTGAAATACTTCAATTGGAGTGCCCCAGAAAGGTGCCATAAAAGAACTTGAGATTCTTAACTTTGGGGCAATGACAAATTCAAAATATAATTTTTGTTCACACTTTAGTTTTTGTTTACTTTATTTAGCTGCAAGACAAAAGATAAATGAAGAATTCAGAAATAACCGAGACGAGAAATCTGAAGAGAAGATAAATGAGGTATTCTCTTGTTTTCTGTTGCTTGGGGTCTTTTTCCACTTTGCATAAAAATATTTAGAAATGAGCTTTGTATTTAAAGGATCTCTAAACCAATGTAAATACATTGAGACATCATGAAAGCCAGGTTGGCTTTGAAAGACTTCTACATGGATCTTTGTTTATAAATATATAGATACCTCCAGTGGTATTAATAATACGTTATAGAATTTTGTACATGGAAAAACACATAAGTAGAAGGTGTGTTCTGATAGTTCAATATGAAAGTTTTTAATCAAATTATAGGAGGAAATGTTTAAAGTTGCTGTTTTCATGTAAATATTTTATGCTTTGCTCATAATATCCATCTGCACTGTGGTCACTTAAATTTAGCTGATCATTGTTGTGTAGACAAACACAGAAACATGCAGAGAAATTAAACAATCTGCTCAATCACTGTCAGATCACAAATGAGTCAGCATCTTTTATGGAAGGCAAAATACAACAAAATTATTATGATTGATTGTAGTATAGTAGTTGTATTTATTAATTATACTAGAGGGATTTTTTTTTTGCTACTCTCCTCATAATGCAGTAAAAGTAGAGCATTCTCTTAACTCACGAAGTTAGTAAGCTTTGCTCAGTTGGCTCCTTAACCCTTTTTGCGGAGTCAATTTTCGTAAAATTTACTGAGGCCTGAAATGGAACTTCTGTATTTTAGATAATTTTAGTTATTAACATCCATACAGAGTGAATAACTTAGTCCTTGTCATTCAGCCTTTTATCAGACTGTGTTTGTGTTATCACTGGGTACTGCTTGGAGGAAAGTGCCTACATCTGTCCCTTGCAGAAATAAATGTACACCCACCTTCCTCTTACCAGCCACTGAACAGCAAGATAAATAGTTCTAACTGTTTAGTTAGGACTTTGTGAATTTCAGCTTCTTATCAGCTTGTTATCAAACTCAGTGTTTGTGTAACTACTGTCTGATTAGCTAAATTATGTCATTTAGGCTTGGTTTTTTCCATACATGTGCAGGAGAAGTATTTGCTGTAATTTTGAAATCTGTATTTTTTAGGATTGGCAAACTACAAAATACACATACATAACTTTTCGATATGGTTTAGTTGATACTTGATTAACTGTGTTAGTGAAAGAAATACTAGACTTCCATCCCAGCTACACACTCCTAGAACATCACAGAAGCTGTCATATTTATTACATGTACACACTGAATAGACTTGGTTGCAGAGAAACTGAATCAAATCCTTTACAGGGCTTGAGAAAGTCGCATAAACATGGTGCTGTTAGTGTTCTGCTTTGGACAGCAACTAAAAAATGGAATATTGACCAGCCAGAATAGAAAGCTACAGTGTACTCATATGACAACAAGTACTTGTATCTGTATGTACTTGTACATGTCAAGCTTGCAGTGACCTAAGGAGATGAAGGTAACTGTCTGCAGTATGAGAATGGGAAATGTGGCAGCTGAATCTAATGCACCAGTTTGAGTTCAGATCAGGAGTGCATGTATGAAGTTACCTTGGTTATTTCCACTTCCTGTGATTTGTCTTGTTTTGTAGAGCAGTGTCAGAGCAACTAGCAGAATTCCTTTTAGATCAGTCTGAAGAGGAAGCTGTGCTTCAGGAGCAGGACTTTTCAGCAGGGGGAACTGGAGGGTACCTGCTCCAAGCCCTTAGAAGGGAAAAGCACGAGAAGAAATGCAGTCAAGTAGATTCAAATATTGAGCTGTAGCCTTTGCGAAGATCCACTTCCTAGTGTAAGCACGTCTCCTGAAATGTCTCACATTGCACAATTTCATCTATTTCTGACACAGGCATCATGCAAACAAGTATTAGGCTTCTCTTAATGGCTCAGCAAACCTAGCAAGGGTGCTTTAGCTTATCCTCTTAGTGAGAGAAGGAATTCTAGGCCTTTTGCCAAATACTAATGCCTCTGCTAATCTTTAGGTAGTGCCTTGTTTCTGCGTAGCTTTTCTTTGAAACTTCAGTATTCTTAATTCTTGTCATGTTTTGCCCTTGTTATTGTCTCCTTATTTGAAGAGCAGTAGTGTTGAAAGAATGAGATTGCCCTTTCACTTATGGAAATCAAATGTTATTGAGGCATTCACCAGTGTCTTTCATCATTGGAAACTAGTTAATTGTGTTTGTACTTGCATTTCAGCTTATTCATTTGCAGTTTTAACTGGGTACGTAGATGTGTGTACTGGTGTATGTTACTGAGCTGAAGTTTCTCTCTGTGTGCTTCATGTCAAGGTCACTTACATATCAATCTATAAGTTATTCCAGAATCCCCAAGGCAAAAGCAATGTATACATAGTACATAAGTAACTGAACAGTAGAACTGAATGACTTTATTATTTGAATAGTTGTCTAGTATGGAAAATATCTTCAGAAACAGTAGTATATAATTTAAATTACTCTGTTGTTCCTCTCTTTTTGTTCCTTTTACTAGCTTCTGAAAATAGCTTCAGATGTTGAAGTGATTCTCAGAACTTCTGTTATTCAGGCGGTTCACACAGGTTCTGACAAAATAGGTAAGCCCGCATGCTAAAAAGATACTTAAATATGTTATAGTTTAGTAAATATAGAATGTGAAAATAAGGAAAAGGATAGTGAGGGACATAGCATGTGTGTCGGGGGCACCGTACACGCGGGGTCACCAGATGTGTCGGGCAGCTGATGTGGCTCTAGAGGCCACAATAATGACACATGGACAGGAGAGATGTCAGAAGGGTAAGAAGTAGTAGAAGAAGCAGAAGACGCAGCAGAAGCAGTAGAAGAAGCTGTAGAAGCAGAAGAAGAAGCTTTATTTTTACTTTACAGTATTTATACATTTCTTACAACTGCAGATAATTGGAAGCTGAGGTTAACACCTTCTCCATCACATTGGATGGACCAAGAGTCCATCAACTTTATCTATCATAGAAATGGAATGTACAACACAAGAAAGCAACTAGATAAATAACAGGTGTTATTTAGACAAAGTGTGAGAATCTCTGATTCTCTGACTCCTAGATATGTAAACAATCAGAAGGCTGAGAGAATAGTGCAACAAGCATGTCTGTTATTCTCTGACGAAACTCTTAATGGAAGCTGTTGATTAATGTCACTACCTAGGACACGTGGAGGTTTCAAAGGTACAAAATTTCTACACCAATGTTTTGAAGTATGGAGGCCTGTAGAAAAGAGGCAGAGATTACTGTTGATGCCCTTAGCTAGCTATAACTATTAGGAAGGTCAGCAATTAGATAGCAAGTCAGCATGCATGTAAAGGCTGTTCAGTCAGCATATGTCTAAAGGCAGTAGCCACAGTCTCTATCTATAGGTGTCTAAAGGCGGTAACCACAGTCTCTGTCTATAGGCGTTTGCTCTACCAAACGGGGAGTAGCTGCCTGAGGAGAATTAGCAAGTGCAGTATGTACACTGACCACAGAATAGCTTTTTCTTTGAGGATTGAGTGTTCATTTCCAAAACATTTTTCCAATTATTTCAGTATCAGGTTATTCTGTGTAAGATTTGTGACACAGTGATCGCCTTGATGCAAAGCCTATCAAATTCTGAAATCTTGAATCCTGGTTGAGAAGTTCTTTTATCTTACAGCCAAAAAGAGAAGTAGTAGGTAGGCTCAGCATACAACTGTGTGGTAGAGAATATGGGAAATACTCAGCTGTGTACATTGTTTCCTTTTACTTCTGTTTAACGTTGTCTGTAAAGTTTTGTAACAGTTTTGTTTTAGGTATGGTAAAACATTTGTTTTTAAAACAGCAGTTATGATCAAGACCAAAGGTATGTCTGGACTGGTGTCAAGTCTTCCACAGTGATTCCAGGCAGATAACGGTTGAAGAATAGGAGCAGACAAAGTGAACTTGCACCTCATTCAGCTCTTCACACCTGGCAGCACTTCTTGAGCCAGGGATGTTTTCTGGTTTAATTATCTTCAATGGGCTTCTCTTCAATTACTTTGCATTTTCACCAAGCTGTTCATGAATTTTTAAGTCCTTTATTGCCTCTTTTTTGTTCACTTCCCCCATGAAACAGCTTCTCTCAGAAACAACAGGTGAATGCCTGTGATTAGTCTGTTGCTGTTCACTGCAACCTTTTCAACTCAATCTCTCCAGATGGTTAAGGCCCTGCTTCTCAGTCAGAGCTGAGCATCATTGTAAAGCTGTGGGCAAGGAGGCATTTATACACACAACGATGGCACAATAATGTTTTCTCTTTCATTTTCAACTGGATTCCTGCTAATAGTCACTGCTAATTCTAAATTTAATTTTTGGCTGCCAAGTATACATATTATGTATTTATTTTTACAAAATTATACTCATTAAACCCAGAGTAGTCATAATCAGTTTTGAACTTACCGGTTACTTTGTGAAGTTAGTATTTTTTCTTGACTTGTGTGCATTGCATGTCTCCAGGTGTAGTTTTGTCTGTCAATTTAGTGGTTACTCAGTCAAGTCTTAAGCACGTCTTGCCATTTTTCACAGTAAGCCATTTTCTTAATGAAATTGTTCAGGATGATACAGTTAAAAACCTTTTCTTCCCAGGTAACTTACAAATAGGTTGTAAGTGACATGTCAATAAAAATACCTGTAGAACTCCACATTTGACATCACTCCAATGGATAACCTGATCATTTATTGTGCACTTTTTATAGTTTAACCAGTGACTTATCTGTGCAAGACTTCTGTCATAATAAGTCTGTTGTTTTATAAAAGCATTGACTGAGGGACTTCTGGGAATCCAAACATGTTGTGGCAACCTCTGAAGAGCCCTTCAGAGAACTTCAGCAAGGACTGTAAGGCCAAACTTCCACTACAAAAGCCACATGGATTCATGTTCAAATATTAGCTTGTATTCTAATCCTGTGCGAGTGTGTAGGGATGGGGTTAGGACAGCCAGGTGTATCAGCAAAGAAGGAAAAGGAGAGAAAACGTGGGCCTGCAGCTGCATAGAACAGGGGACCTGGTAACGAAGGACACAGAACATCAGTTGTGTGACAATATAGTGGCAGTAACTTTCACTAGGTGCTTTCTTTTCCTGTTGGCCTTTAAAGTAGCTGTGACAAGATAAATATTACATATCAGATTCCACAACCTGGGGGAGAGACCTAAGTTAAATCCAGTATTCAGTTTTGAAACTGTTAAAGTAAGCATAATATGACTCAGGCTTGAAAAAAATGCCATTCACCCCCCCTGCTGAAAGTTACTGCAAGACTTTATAATTTTTTATGGCTTAATGGTAGCAAAATTTTCAATGCTTATAAAAGGAGACGGGAAAACATTATTGTGACCAGCTGAAAGTAAAATCTTAGTATGATTTTGTCTTAGATATCATGATGCTGCTTGTACACTTACCAGAAGTTCAGATCCTTATTTTAGTAAGCTGATTTTTTGTTTGTAAATGTAAAAACAACTTTAGAATTTGAAATAGTATTTGCCATAAGATTATAGTCTTACTAGGGTTTTTTTTCTGTTTCAGTACTCGTACCCAGGAAAGATCTGCTACAAGACAACACTCCTTACTTAGATAAACCAACAAAAAAGCAAGAATCCTGAGGAAATATTGTTGCCAGGAAGAAAGAGACTAAAATCAACTCACTGATTTTATTGAGCGCTGTGATATCATCATGCACTTGTTCTGTGGAAGATACTAATACTTCCACAGAAGTTAAAAGTACACTGCTGAATTGTGTTACTTCAGCCAGGAATGTTTCTGATTATGACAGCTATCAGACAGAGATTGTTTCCTAGCAATCCAGAGTTTTTCAAAGCTGTATAAAAGTTAAATGGAGTACTTAATACTGATAATATTTATTTTTTAGCTTATTGTCAATCATAAGCTTCTTTGAAGTAATGAAAAAACGTTTTGTGGCATTTAACATTAAATTTATGCTTTGCACCAAAAGCATGATTTCTGAAGTTGTCATTAATTGTACACTGGAATACTGTGATGCTTGAAAGAGTTCCTAAAGGTTTATCTGAATAAATTATTCGTGTTTTACAGATGGGAGAGCGTGTCTGGTGTTTTTCTTCTCCACACTTTGGAATGAGCAGGAATGTTAGGGTTTGAGTTCTCGGACAACAGCACAAGAGAACCCAGCCACAACATAATCTAAGGTTGTTGGTTTAGATCATATGATTTATGAATGTACGGTTTGTGTTTTAACTTGTAATCATTGAGTGATTGAGGCATTTTCCAAAGAAAAGGGCCTTGCTGTTTAGTTGCAAGTGAATTTGCCTAGAGTGAATATGTGAAAAGTTTGATTAGTAAACCATAATAATTTGCATTCTTTTTTAAAGGATGCTTACTTGTTTCTTGTGGAGTTCATCACAATGATATGTTCACTTCCATTTTAATTGGAAGGTGATACAACTGCAGTGATAGATAAGATGCTTCTCTCCACGCAATTGGTAGCATGTGCCATCTAAGTACCTCACACAGGTACTTAGTGAGGTAGTCCAGCAATACAACTCACCTTATGAGTCCCAGTGCTCCTGTTTATTTTCAGTCTCCAAGGTGTCAGAATTGCGTATCTGTGTGTGTACTGGTACAGCTTCACTGGCTGAGTAAACCAGAAAACTAGTGCCTTCATCCAGTCTCTTTTTCTCACAAAGCATGTCAGTGTAACAAGTACTCCTTTCTTTAAAACTCTTGCTTCTGGCTGCCATGGGCAGGGCAGCCAGCAGCAATTACAGATGTCAGTAAGCCTCTTTGAATTGCACTGATTCTCCCTGCACTGTAGCTAAAAGGCAGCAGGCACATGATGGGAGATAGAATGAAATGACTGCACTTCTTGCCATTTGTTGTGGTCTAGTGGCAGCACTACAAAACAAATGTCTGTCTGTAGGGGATATCCTGTTCTAGGCCCCTGGTACTGTTTATTTCCCAAAGGACAAGCTATATTCTATGTCTGGTTTCCCATCCTTCTGCGGCCTGCCTACACTGACTTCTTTTTCCCATAAGGGGCCTAAGAGAGGCATATGCCAGAGAGAGAAAATACAAGGTAGTTGCAGCTGTAAAGAGAAAGCAGGGCATTGCCTCAGGTAAAGTGACTAACTTTTAAGCAAAAGTAATTAAACAAGGGTCTGGCAAGACTGGCAAATTATCTAACCATTAAGGTATACATCCCACGTCATGTTGGAATTGGGGGGAGTTCACCTCTCGTAGCCACTGCTTTAGGCTATGGGTGTAGCCTTAGCGATTTTATCCTTCAGACTGATTTTATAGAACTGAGGCCTGGTAAGTTTTCACTCTTCCACTACTGATGTAAAATAGTGTTGACCGTAACCATCCAAAATATGTAGTAAAAGACTTCGGTGATGACAGTGATGGTGTTCTTCTATATCCTGTTTGAGAAACTCGTAAGTGGAGAAATTTTTCAGGTGACTGTTGCTTTGGTATTGTTGTGCTGTCATGTGTTTCAGGGTTTTATTTTTAGTAAGAATACATCAGAAATACAGTAGTGAAGTGTCAACTTACAGGATCAGGCTTGCAATTCAACAGGCATTTGTGTACTCCATCTTACATGCATCTTGAATACTCATAATAAAAATAGAGAATGAGTCACTTGAATAACAGACACAACTGGTGAAAATAAAGTACATGGTAAAAAAAATAGTTGGTACAATTTATTGGTCTTCAGAATGATTCTTCTTACACTCTTGTGCAGTATGTGTATGGTCTGTGCATTAACATTCTATGTTCCTGCTGTCCTTGTGCATTCCTGGGCAGCAAAGATAAATCAGGTTCTGCAGAGTTGAGGTAAAGAAAGTCAAGATGATACAAAAAAGGCTACTAACATAAGAGGCTGACAGGCCTACTCCTTGCTCTTTTTCAATGTGATTTTTAATAGGAATCCAAGGGGTATCTAGACCAGGATAGATGGGAATCCGGATATGTTACTGAGCCTAAAACTATCTTAGACTTGGTTGCTGTGTGGCCCCAGTGGGTGTTTTCTTTCTTCAAATTTAATTTTTCAATCTTGAAAGAATCTCTCAAACCTGCTTAATGAGCAGCTGGTAATTAAAAGCTTCTTCATGCTAGTTGGTCATAGTGATTATTCCTCTTCCCCTTTTTTCATGCTTACCTGTTGGTTTGCATTCAGAACCCAGCCATTGCCCCTGTTTCCATTTACGTTTTTAATTTCACACTGGGTATGAATCTGTTCCTGATATTGCTGGGTTTGTGCTCATATATATCCTTTTTTTTTTTTAATTAATACCAATAATCAATAATAATAATAAACAGGAACATTTGTCACAATCTTTCTTTGCAAAGTTTGAAATCTTAGCTGAAACTCTTCAAGTTATTACAGGGATTCTCAACGGCTTAGGAGGGGAAAAGGCTGATTATTTACAACAGAAACTGTAGTTTATTAAGTTCACAATAACACAACTCAAGCACAGTAAAGTTTTTCAGGTTTACTGCAACAGCAGAATTTTGAAAAAAATGCATGTGCCTTTCCTTCAAGAGTATGTAGCATCAATCATAAAAGGTAAGCCTTAAAGGTAAGAGTTCTTTAAACGGTAGTTTAATCATATGTGTGTCAAAAAAATCCATAGAAGTTGTCTGCAGGCAGACAGGAGGTGCTCTTGGAAAAGCCTTGGTGCTTGTTGAGATCTGCTATGGTTCAGCAGCCAGAGCCAAGAGGTCAGGGTGGTCTGACCAGCGCATGTTGCCGTGCGGAGGTGCGTCCGTGACCTGTGCAGAGAGAGACACCGGCAGTACTGCTTAGCACCGTGTTACAGGACCCGATGTTTTACCGGCGAGTTTCAGGTCTGCTCAAGGTAGTCACACATATACAGAGTTTGGCGGAACAGATGTCACCTCAGTGATTCCATGTACCAAAATTCTAAGCACTTCAGCTTTTGGCATCGTCTACCAGAGATGCATCTGTTAGAGCCTTCTGCCTTGGTATTCTCTTTCATGAAGTGTTTACTTCATATATGCTGTAGCTTTATTGAGAGCATTAAATACATCCAAAGAGTATTTCTGGTTTAAATACCAAGTTTTGGTCTTGTGCTAACCACCTTCCCCTCTTCTTTATTTAACAGTTTCAAAATGAAAGGTTTCTTCAGTTGTTTTTTTCTTGCAAGATCAAGATAGAGATCAAGCATGGTATTGGTATGTTTTCTATAGCCCAATGTTCATAAAACGCAGGTGATAGATTCAATCTGTGAATTGATTTTGTTTGTGTGGGTAGGATTTGTGTTGAACTCTTAATGGTTTCAGGTGAAACAAGGTGGTTTTTCTAATTTAGCAGGGGCAAATTAGTCCCCTTCTCTGTTCCTGTGTGTTTTGGTGCAGGAAGCATTTAGTTGCTAATTTTACAGGGAGTGCTTTTAAACCACAAAGTGATTTTACAAAGACTTGATCTGGAAGTAGCATTAAAAGTTTAGCATGGAAAAGTGGCTTGTACCTTCCCTAAGGAGCTGAGTTCTCAGTTTTTCAGGTAATATGAGATCTTGTAGCAAACTTGTGGCAACTTCAGTGACATAAGCATTTACTCTTCTTCTTAGAGGTCCTGCCAGCTGAAGGAGCTGAAGTAGTCTGAACGCTGCATAAAATTACCAGCCCTGTTTGTATCACACTGGACTTGTAAATACAGCTTCAAGTACTGGCAGTTCTTTAAACTTCCTTTACAAAAGGAAAAGAAATATTGACAATTGAAAACTAAAAATAAAGGCTGACCAGCTCACAGGAAGAGCTGAGTCCTAATACTTCCTAGCCTTACATAACTCTTTCCAAACAACTTGCAAAATTCAATCCTAAACTCTGAAGTTTGGTAGGCTGTCAAATCTTTGATCTTTAGTTTTATGAGAAAATAATTACTTAACACAAAACACAAACAGGAACACAAATTGAGTCTTAAGATTGGTATTTAGTATTAAGGATATTGAGGTGCTGGAGCATGTCCGCAGGGCAACAAGGCCCACGAAGGATCTAGGAAGCAAGCCTTATGAGGAGTTGCTGAGGTAGCTGGGTTTGTTTAGTCNTGGGAATAAGTTATCCTGGGAGGTGGTGGAGTCACCATCTCTGCAGGTGTTTTAAGAGGCATCTGGATTTCGTGCTGGGCAATGTGGGTCAGTGGTTTAGGGGTTACAGTGATAGTGCTAGGTTGATGGCTGGACGTGATGGTCTTAGAGGTCTCTTCCAACCTTGATGATTCTATGATTTTACAGTTATAAAGTTTTGATATTTTGATCATAGAAATCCAGTCATCTCTGAGGGTAAAGTATACGTAGCTTCTCTGGGGTAAATCTGTGGTGTAGATATCCAAATACTTAATTCTGTTGAAAGATTTCATTAGTGATGCTCGTATGATAGGTTTATTCAGTTTTTTAGAATTCTCGTTTGCCATAACTTTTTTTTTTTTCTGTCAGAAAGACTAAGTATTTGGAGAGGAAAAGAGAGGAAAGTCATGTCTTCATACTTTGAAAAATAGCAGTAAGTTTGAATAATTTGCTCTTTTAGTAAATAAATACTTCCATTGAATTAAAACTTCAGTCATCTGGTTTACCTCAGATGGAAGAGTAGAAGCACCTACTTTTCAAATTATGCTTTCCTTTATTGCAGTGCATCCTTCAGCTTTTCATCTCATCTACACAAAAGGCTGTGGCTTGAATCCAGGATTAGTCAAGATTAAATAAAGAGCTGGTGAAACTATGGCCTCTTGAACCAGGGAGAGGATGGCATGCTTTGTGTTAGGCCATAGAAGTAGCAAGAGTTCTGTTGTTACACCTGCTGCTGTAGCAGTGGCAGCCCTGTTCTCTGAGGTCAGTGGCTGTGGGTGAAACTTGACTCAGCTGCCTTGAACCACCCTCTCCAGCTGAAAGACATCTCCATAACTGAGTTTGGGAATTTTGTCTCTCTGCTCACCATGCACCAGAACTGTGGTGGTCAAAACAAACAGGCAGTGACCTGTACAATATTCTTCATTTTTCCCAGTCAGTTTGTAAAGCAAAAAATGGAAAGGTCATCACAATGCTTCCTTGCTGTTTCAAGTGTGTGTTTATTAAGTGGTCTGTTGCTGTCCACCTGCAGATGAGCCAGCACTGATGTTGCTGTGTGGATCTTCTATCGATCCATTTGTGCGTTTTCTGCCTAGGAGGGCTGCTATCCTTTGCTTCAGATTTTCTCCTGATGCTTAGAGGTACAGTCTGAAGTCAGTTTCCTAGAGAGTTTTTGGAGACTCAGCACAAACTACCCCTGGAAAAAAAGTGCTTTTAAGGACAAGGGAGAGACAAACCTGCATTTTTCAGGCATAGCTGTGTCTACCTGTGTCACAATGGGAAGAGCATGGCTTTCAGGCTGTAGTGCCCTTGGATGTGATTTCAAAAGCTAGGTAGGGTTTTTGTAACCTTTGTAGCCATTTGCCTTGTTATTCAGTAACATATTACACTGCATCAGCGTAAGAGAGCTGCTATATAGTACTGAGAACGGGAAAAGAAGGAATTCTTACCTAGCTGAAAAGAGCCCCTGAAGAAATTTCCCTTTAACGTTTAATGCCAGATTTGGGCTTTTTTGGTCACTGTTATTTAATTTTGCATGTGGTTTCCTCAATAATTTTCCTCCAAACGTGCTTTGTGGAAATACAAGCAGACAAGTGGTCTCACTGGAGCCTGCAGTATTGTCCAATAGCAGCTGAGGTAAGTCTGGCTTTTGTCAAACCAATAAATGAAGTCCAAAATGAATGAGCATAGGAATGAGAGCAAGAGCATTAAAATGCATAGAAGGAAGAGTAAATGGAATAAAGGAATATTAAGAACTAATTCTGAGCGAGTGAAACAAAAATTTCCGTGTACTAAATGGTTCTTTAAACAATTTTTCTCTCTAGACACATGTCAGATTATCATTGTTCAATTATAGTCTGCAGTGCAGACTGGAGGTGAAAAGAAGACTGATTATGTTTGGACTAAAGAGGAACAGAGGACTGAATATAGAAATAGTAAAGGCAAAGAGTATATTTAATTTGTGTTTGGTCTGGCTTCATATTAGTCATAATTAGAACTGCAGCATATTCAAAAAGTAACTTGTTTAAGCAGAAAGGTTTAGGGTCAATTACCTGTTTTGCAGTCATTTTTCTGTGTAATTTTGCCTGTTTCTGCTTTTTTCAAGTGCATTCAATGGGACTGAGATAAACAATTACTCAGTTGCAATGACTTGTGGAGGTTTCTGGCTGTATTTTTATTCCTTATGGAGAATGAAGGAAGAAAATGCCCCCTATAAGATGACAATAAATGTCTTAAATGTTATAATGAGGATGATCACATCAAATCTTTTAATGTACCCATATTACTTTCTAGTAATATTGTAGATGTACACACACTAGGTAGGAAGCTCTCAACTTCTCACAGCTTCATCAAAATACAGAATTAAATACATTATAAGCATGTTAGGTATGAGAAAATGAAACATATCAACTTATGTCAGACTAACAATACAAACAAACAAAAAAAAAAGAAAAAAGGACTCTAGAAATTGTGAGGTTCCTTTTGTAATGCCTTTAATGTGTCTTCAGAGAAGAAGCCATGTAGAAAGGCCTTGGGTGGACAGAACTGTGACAGGTATGCTTCTCAGTACTGCTTTCCTTTAGCTGCTGCATGAAAGGCAAAATTTAGGGAATTTGTGGCTCCAGTGACAAAACACTTGACACTTAGCTGTAAAGGGTGCATTTTGTGCCTTTGTCAGATGGGAAACATGTTATAATGCACCAGCTACATCAAATGATGAACCATAATTTAAAGCATGCTGTTTGATGTACTTCCCATTGCGCCACGAGAGATTTGTTTGAAATTCTGTTTTAAGATGCATGTTGAGATTTCTTTCTCTATTTTCTAAACCAAATTTCAATGAATGTTTGAAACTATGAACACTTAAAATGCCAACTTAACATGTTGGCACATGTTTTTTCTCCATTTCAGGGCAGAACACCCCAAATGTGCAGGAGAAAAGGAGTGCAAAAAAAGTCCCCAAAACCTGGGAACAAAGTACACAACACTGTTTCTGTGATCAAGACATCTAGTAAAGCTTGCTGCAGATTACAGTGAATGCTGCAGTTACAGTGAATCCCCAAGGCACTATCCGTATACATAAGGAAATTAAGAAGAACGAGCTGTAGTGCTGGCTGGTACAAAATAGCAAACTTGTGTGATATGATTACTCTGCAAATATATCCCCTCAGAAGGTAAGGTAAGGCTGTGACAATTTAACAGGTATAACTAGGGCTAAGAGGAACTGAGGAAAGCATAGAATGAATATCAAGAACAGCATGAAGTGCAGTTCTCACTGATGTCAATTAGACTGTGATCAGTGACATCTCATAGCGAAGAATTGCCTCCTGGAAAGTAGACACCCTTTTCGTTAGGATGTTTGAAGTCTTAACACCCACAGTATCAAAGCATGTTCAGTAGAAACATTAGAATGAGTAGGAATGAGTCTTCGGCTGGAGGCTTGGAAAATAATGTGTTATACCATTTATACTGTATGTTTGTTAAAGTAATTTAGAAGCAATGTGTTTAACCACATTGAAGGGAGCAGAAGCTGAAAGGGAAGGATATTCTTACATCTCCCACCATTGCTGACAAGAAAATGAGGAGACATGGAGAGAGATAGAACAAAAAAAGTTGTTGTGCTGCACTTGGTGGGAGTATACCTGTACCCGTCTGCAGTTCATGATCTCTGCAGAAGGAAGTCTTCCTGCCGGGTGACACAAGGTGAAAATCCAGTGAGATGCTAGTCTTCTTTTTTTGCCTTCATAGTTTTTGTATGATCATTGCACATTGGACCTGTATATGTGTGTGGTGGGTTGACACTGGTTAGATGCCAGGTACCCACCAAAGCTGCTCTATACATTCCATCCTCAGCTGGACAGGGGGAAGAAAATATAACAAAGGCTTGTAGGATAAGGACAGGACGGACAACTCACCTGCTACCATCATGGGCAAAACAGGCTCATGTGCAGAAAGTAGCTGAATTTAATATAAATAAGATCAGACTAAGATAATGAGAAAATAAAAACAAATTTTAAAATACGTTTCCCCCACCCTTTCTTCCTTCCAGACTTATTATGCCTCTTTTCTTTGCCTCCTCCCCATGAGTACAGAGGGGTGGGGAATGGGTTCTGTTCATGCTTCACTCCTCACACACTTCCCCTGCTCCAGTATAGGGTTCCTCCTATGAGAGACAGTCCTCCACAAACTTCTCCAGCATGAGTTCTTCTCACAAACTTCACAAATTGCTCCAGTGTGGATCCCTTCCACAGTGTGCCACCCTTCAGGAACAGGCTGCTCTGTGGTGGGTCCCCCACAGGGTCACAAGTCCTGCCAGCAGGCCTGCTCCAGCCTGGGCTCTTCTGTCCATGAGTCCTGCCAAGCGCCTGCTCCAGCACAGGTTTCCCACGGGTCACGGTCTCCTTCAGGCGCATGCACCTTCTCCAGAGCGGAGTGCTTCATGGGCTGCAGGTGGATCTCTGCTCTACTGTGGAATAACACAGGCTGCAGGGGCACAGCTGCTTCACCATGGTCTTCACCATGGGCTGCAGGGAAACCTCTGCTCCAGCACGTGGAGCACCTCCTGCCCCTCCTTCTGCACTGACCTTGGTGTCTGCAGGGCTCTTGTCACGTGTACTCACTCCTTCCTTCTCTGGCTGTGATTGCTACTGCACAGGGGTTTTTTCCCCCCTTCTTAAGTACATTTTTCCAGAGGCACTACCACCATTGCTGATGGATTTGACCTTGGCCAGTGGTGGGTCCATCTTGGAGCCAGCTGGCATTGGCTCTTCTTTTCACAGAAGCCCCCCCAGCCACCAAAACCTTGCCATATTAAACTAGTGCACCACACTCTTCAGGAACTCTGTGCAGAGCCGGTTTCACAGATGTTGTAAAGCTACTGGCTGTTAACACTGTATTAGCATGGGTTATTTAATCCTTACCCAGCAGATAGATTCTAAGTATACTACTCCAGGAATGATAACAGCTAAAAATTATTTGCAGGGACTCTCCTGATACTTCTATGAAGCTAAACATGAAAAAACTCAATCCCACATGAATCAGTGGGATTCCACTGTTACCACTCCACATTTCAGGTTCATTTAACAGCTATTCAGGAATGTGAGATGGTTTCTTGTAAGTATGAAGTTCTAGTTCTGCTTACCTATGTAATGCTGGCCCACAGCAAACTCTGACTTGAGTACAAGAGTCAGAACAGACTTAGACTACGTACAGAAGAGGAATTTTCTATATCTTTTCTGTCTGTTGGCCACTATCTGTCTTGTCTTTCTTTCATCAAGATTTTTATCGTTTTCTTGCTGAGAACCAAAATTTTCCTTTTTTGTCAATATATAGGGACTGATGCTAACCATGTACCAAATATCTCAGTTGATTCTTTTTGAGTGCTTGATGGTTTCTGATACCGCTGCTAAATTATGAGAAGAGTTAACAGCAGCCTTTTTCATGCCAGATAGCTGTATATGCAACATGTAAATCATTGTGGATATCCTGAGTCCATTAAAACCAGAAAGGCTGGTGCTTCTTGTTGCCTTATCTTTACTCATCAATCTCACAACAAGGAAGAAGAAAGGTGCTGTACAGAAGTACAGTTTTAAAGTCCCAGGTTGTGTTGCCCTCATCCACACCATTACTGCCACAGCAATGGGAAAGGGCTTTCAGTAAGGAGTGTCCTACTTCCTTAAAGCATGACTTCATATGTAAATTTCAGCTGTGGCATAGAATTGAACTGGGCAGCATTTGAGCGAATACATGCTTCCACTTCTATAAACAACCTAATTAAATCCACGGCTTAAAAGTTTGCAAAACTGGCAGCATGCTTTATAAGGACAGTTTGCCAAGGAAATGAGGAACTTCGGACTAGATTTTTGCTGTCTTATGTACAGAAGCAATATCATTGAATTCACCTTCTTGCATAAAGCAAACACAATTTGGCATAATCTTCAAAGTGTGCCAAGCTCCTGTGTGCACTGCGTGCCTTTGGGTGTGCAGTAGCCTAAAAGCGATACAGAAATCAATAGAAAGTATGCATAATCACTCGTTTTATTTTGGTATGGACCAACAAAATTGTCAAAGAAACTCAACAAAGCCTCACAGTACTTACTGAATGCTTGCGCAGTCGTGCAGTTGTGGCATGCTGCTTCAAAGCCAAGTCAGACACTGTGTCACGTGTTTTAACTTCCTTCATTTGTTATGCTCATCTTTATGCCTTTACATACGGCATATTACCTGGCTTAAGGGGTAATTTGAATGATGTGTTTGATTTTATGAACCACACATTTGACACAAAAAAACTATTCTAGTTTTCTGTCCATCTGTGTACCTGAACACCCTTGGATAACTTTAGATTCACACAAACTCATCAAACACAAACACCGACACACAGTTGTTTTATGGCTTTCATTTGTGCTCTTGGCTCCTTCACTATATGTAATAATGCATCCTTGCAGGAAAGCTAGAGATGTGAATGGTGAGTTGATCCTTGGCATTCTAGTTAAAAGACTGATTCCATTAGAAGTGCCTTCTCAGAGCTCCAAAGAGCAGATGGTATTCTGGCCTATTTCCAGCTGACCCTAAGGACCCCAGTGAATGAAGCCAGGTGAGGGGCAGTTGAGGCAGCCTCTAGGTCACTGCTCAGAGAAGTGCATGGCATGGGAGCAGGGAGGGATAGCTGTACCCACACTCCACCCACAGCTGCTGTTACTGGCACTTGGGAGTGGGTTGTGCAGGACTTGGGAGTGCTGCACTTTTCAGAGTCCCAACTTCTTCGCACAGTCATCCCCAGACTAGTCACAGTTTCAATATCCCAAACAATGCTGCTGCCATGATAGCCTCTCCCCTAGTATAACAGGCAGGATTGGATCCTCCCAGCATAATCTAGCACCTTGGTCAGTAGCTGATCCCAAGCTCTGTTAGACAGGAGTGGTTAGCAATGACCAGCCCCAGGCATGGCTGTTCCTGGTGTCTGAGCATGAACAGAGGGAGGAGGTACTGAGGAAGGCATGGGAGGTGGCTGGGGTTTTGCGGGAGGTGGACATCACCCCAATGTGAACAGCTGGGTAAGACAACATTGCAGAGGATTTGTGGAAAGATCAAAATGCTGCTAAACGGCTGCCTCCAGACCCATGGAGATCCACAAGGGTTTTTTCATTCCCTTCAGCAGCATAAGAGCTTCCTGCTTGGAGTTTCCTTATCAGTTAAGCCAGGTGAGTGCAACAACCAGAGGAAGAGCTAGGAAAAGCTGATTATACTGACCATGGAAACTCTTCCCTGTTTTTCCTCCTTTAGCCAAAGAACCTGATGTGATCCAACAGCTTCTGGGCCTACAGACCTCTGTCTCATCGAACAATCTGTCAGCAGCAGGTACCACCTGTAGCTGGACTGTTTACAAGCCACAGTCAGTTCAGGGAGCCCAGATGTGTCCCTGTTGTGACTAGTTGCAGTTCTATAATCCTGAAAATTTCTTCACTCTTCCTTCTTGCCAGGAACAGTACTCTAGGATAGAAACTATTTTAGGGAAAAGGACATACCTTTTTGTTTCTTCTTTTTTTTTTTTTTTTTTTTTTTTTTCAGGATTTTTGTGCTGGGGGCAAACTGTCAAAGCTGACTGTGTGATATTCATATGTCAATACCAGTAAATAAAGCAAAAGAAGGTGTGTGTCCGTAAGTCCTTATATATGTCACAGTTGCAAAACTAGTTAGAGTGGGTACTCCAAAGAGAATTTTTTATCCAAGTCTCAGTTTGGTAGGTGTTGAGGGTAGACCTATAGTTATTAAATAAACAAAGAAAGTAACAAGAAACTGTAAGATCTCAAAAGTTATAGTCTGTTGAATTTCATTACTTGGTGATATTTGACTGCTTCTTTGTAGTCTCCAAAAATTTTATTTTGTGGTTCAGGCAAAACTTTGCAAAGGGAAATCTGCTCTATAAATTAACAGTTGCAATTACTTGTAATTTTAAACAGTAGTAAAAACAAATCCTAGGAGGACGGTGCCTGAAAATGCAAAGAAGAGATTATAAATTAGTTTAAAAAAATGCAACAAAGTACCATAGAAACTTGACCTATCTACTCAGGCGAACACCACAAAGTTTTATTTTAGAACATATATGTGTACTCCATTAACAGAGATGCATAAACTGAGATGGAGTTATGAAATAGAAATGGGAACTAAGGACAGAGAGCATCGCCAGCCAGTCAAGGGAGGGAATTGTCCAGCTCTGCTCTGCATTGGTGCAACTTCACCTTGAACATTGTATGCAGTTTTGGTCACCACAATACAAGAAAGATATTAAGCTTGTAGAGAGTATCCCGAGGAGGACCACAAGATGGTTAAGGGCCTAAAGGAGAAGCCATATGAGGAGTACCTGAGATCACTTGGTCTGTTCAGTTTGGAGGAGATTGAGGGGACACCTCACTGCAGTTACAACTTCCTTGTGAGGGGAAAGAGGAGGGGCAGGCACTGATCTCTCTGGTGAGCAGTGACA